>JAULKM010133342.1:0-19175 GCA_032355605.1 Rubia tinctorum
TTTTCCTTGTCACACAAAATCCCCTAGAAAAGTAATAAAAGCGCAAAGTCGCTCTTAACTCATCATAGAGAATTCCATGGGAAAATGCCACATCTAGAGCACAAAAGTGTACAAAAGTGAATCCAAAAAGTCCCAAAATAACTGTATAAAATGGGCACATCATAAACCAAAACATTGGGCCGCATTAATGGGGGAAGACATGAAAACCTAATTTTAACAAACTAGAAACCTAATCCTTGAACCCTATTCTATAGAAACTTCAAAATGTAAAAAACCAACACATTCAAACACCATTACATAAAAATCTCAAGGATGAATACAAAAACAATAGTAATATAACCACACGAAGAAACCATACCTTTGCGAAAATGGGCAGGGGTACTGTTGAAATTCTAGGGAAAGATGAATGTTTAAAGTGATGTATGAGGTGGGCTCCACACACAGATATATATATATATACATATATATTCATTTAAAATAGTTGGGAATTCCGCCTTGGCCTATGCAACGTCGTATAGCAGTTGATGTTACCGTCATTGGACAGAGGTTTTAGCAACGTAGGTAATCAATATACGAGCCTCTCTATTTCAGCCCACTAGCATTGTAATGGGCATGTGTTTGACCCATATAGCGTGCAATGTTGCATGTCACTCGATTTTAGCAACCTTTGCCGATATTAGACCGATGTCGGCTTTCCTTAAATTGGGCCTCACCATTTCAGCCCTCTAGCATAGCAAGTGGGCCAGCGTTTGACCAAAACAAAAATAATTGACCAAAACAATGGTTAATTTTTTTATAATAGATACAACTTGTTGAAATTTATAATAGTCCATGAACTTTATTAACGTTCGGTTCGATCAGAATCAATTTTAACACAACTGATGAACTTTTTCAGTTTTTAGATCCCTCCAAGATGGTGTCGGAGGAAAAAAAATGCAACATTGGAGATACTTTTGTCTAATCCACCAAGTTTCAAGCATAATGTTCCTATTTGGTCATGCACGGGTCTATGGAATGAGACCAAAATCTTCTCAGATAGTGTATGACGAAACCTTGCAAAATTTACACTGTGCCCCAAACCTTACTTCAGAACTCTGCACTGGAACGTAAGGAAAAATGTTCGATATGGAGATTATGCGTACTGTCTAAGAGAGACGCGAACCTAGGTAACCGTCCATCATTTTTGTTAGTATTCCATTAATTCCCTTACTATAAGCGTTATGAGAACGATAATTTTCACCACATATAATCACATAAAATTTCATATTCTTGGTTTTTTTTAAAATAAAAAGGTAATAAAATTCCGTCCATTTTCTAGAGTAAATTGTTGATGGTTGCTTACAAGTATACAAAGGTTATTCGGGGAAGAACTTGTGGAAATAATTGTGGTATTAGACCAGCTTCGTTATTTACTCATGGTTATTATAAGTTTGACTAGGGATGACAGTTTATTTTCTGTAAGATCGGAATCGAGTTTGGAACAACCAGTATACTGATTTTTACACTTAGATACCTCCAAGAATGTGGGAGAGGTCGGAATGCAAAATTGAAGATAATATTTTTTAATTCAAATTTTGACGACAATGTTGTTCCGCTTTAGGAATAAATGGGTCTATAGAAGGGCCACAATCTTAAAACAGAATATTTTACGATACTCTTCCGAAATTAGACTATGGTCCTTATGTGCGACGTCAGAGTCGTCTTGCATAGAATGAAACTAAAACCGAACAACGGCCAACGTCGGTTAATCTAAAAATTTAGCGAGAAATGAATATTTCTGCCGTAAATTTGAACCAAAATCCCCCACCCTATTTCAAGTCAATAAAGTTCATCACTAACACCCATTTCCCATCTAAAATAAAAATCCTACAACCTAAGCTCCACACCATCCATTCCATTCACACATTTACAACAATTAAAGAACTATGTTAAATTGCTTCTCTTAAACATCAACTAGATCCAAGGATGGAGCACTCTTGGTTCAAATTAATTGAGGCAGTTTTCCATCCATTCTATGTTCATTTAGCAATTTTTTATGATCCTACTATATGTTTTTTTCATCATTGATCAAAGATCTGAAATTTCATGAGGTATCATAATTGTGTCATATGTTATATACTGTATGTTATTTTTGTTTCCAAGAAAATACCATGTTATTAAAGAGTGATAAAAAGTTCTCAGATTTGTATTAATATAGTCTGAATGTGTCCCTTCTGTCACATTTCATCGGGGCATGAAAAATGGTACCAAACAAGGGCCGACGTTGCATATATCGAGAAATTGTTGATATGTTTATGAATGTCCGATATCGCTCATGAACCGGTATTCACGACATCAATTTTCAATTCGTTTAACGTATCTTTAAACAAGTTCACTTACTTTTTTTTTCAAATTGAGATTAATGTCATCTATGTTTAACTACATTATGTGTATTTCATTTGGTGAGTGTACAATTCTAATATAAATTTTGTTTACTATGTATTGGTTGTAATAGGACCAAAGAGAGTTATCGATGGACATTCAGCATGTAGATGGACAAACTTATCCTTTCACAAGTTTTCCTGACAGTCTTAATGTCGTACAACGTATAAAATGGTGGTTCAATACAATTAAAATTTCAATTTCATATTAACCTTAAGTATTTCAATATGTTGTAACATGTATTTGTATTATATGTTATAGTTTTGTTGGTTTGAAGACATCATTTCTTCCAACATTAAATGAACAACAATTGATTGTTTTGTGACCTTTAACCATTTCACGATTTATCGCATTTTAAATAACATGTAGTGGTTATCGATGAATGATAAGTGTGTCATCAAATATTAATATTATAATAATGTACGAGAAACCATGTCTAACCGATTCATCCGCGATGTCGCATTAACTAGTACAAAAACGACACCTAACCGACGTCGTATAAACCGACATTATTTTTTTGCAACATCGGCCATTCAAAATGACGTCGTATTTGTCGGCATTCTACGTCAGTTGGCGCACGACATGGATCCCCCATAGTGCGCGATGTCACTTTCAATGTCTGCGACGTCGCTCCCAATTGGATCGACGTCAACTTCAAAGATGTCACAGTAGTTACCCTTCCATCGCTTACCTTCTTGCTATGGCCGATGTTGTATGCATATGGATGACAACGTCGACTTTAATGATTTTGCAGCTATGATCTCCTAGGGTCAGCCTTTTAGCTTTGACCGACGTCTGTTAAAAAGCAAGGTAAAAGGTACTTTTTACTCTGAAAATAGTTACCTTGGGTTTCCTTGGATTAAAAACCGAGGTAATAAGTCCTGTAGAATCGAGATAAAAGGTACTATTTTTTTGTAGTGTCAATTTGCAACTATTAATACAATGCAAAGTAAATGTTGACCGCTCTTTATGGGATGTCAAACTCATTTTCTTAGTATTCATAGAGAGTTAAGTATCCATTAATTTATGGTTGGTCATTGAGTAAAGTCAAACCAACATTAGAGTGTTTAAAAAGGGTCAAACCCATAGTCAATGTTGACCTTTGATTATGTGCATTCAAATAGTCCATTTTAATGATCTTAGAGAGTTAAGCAATATGTAATCATTGTTTACTTAAGGTATCTCATGTGTCATCCAAAGGGTTAGGCCATCTAAAGAAAAGTACTACATTTTTTCTGACCCACCTAAACTGCACCCGGCATTGGTTCCAGTCTCATGTCACCCGAAACCTTACCTAATATTGGTAGGGTCTGGAGTGGTAGTGGATTTTGGAGGCCCGTATCAAAATGTCTTGATAAAACGGCTCAAGAAGGTCTGAAAGAACATTTATTAGGCGAAATCGATACCTTCCATTACCGAGCCCCAAAATTCCCTCAAATTCTACTCAATTACCTCCTTTGATTCTTCCAAACCTAACACTACAACAAACTCTCATCAATCCGAGGAAACTAAGAATTGATTTTCTTTCAATAAGGTAACCCATCTTCAAACATTTTTTAGGTTATTATCATTGTCTTTATTATGTACTTAGTTTCATCAACTGTGTAATTTATTCTCATTGTTGGGTCCTTTGAGGTGTAATAATGCACTTGAAAGGCAAAAGATTCAATCTTTCTAGGTGAATGTGTCATTCTAGGTTTGTATTGTGCATAAAATCTCCTTTTCCCCTTTCTTTATAAGAAAGATTGGAAGTGGGATTTGGAAATGATCAATTCTATGATAAATGTTGTATGATGTCATCGTTTCAATATCCAAGGCCACTTGTAATTGTTGAAGAATTTTGTATGGTGAAAATAAAATATGAATTGGGGTCTTTTATTGAGGAATTCCATAAGGCAAATGAGTAATGGTAAGAGAAAAGGCACCGACAAGGATGGATGTGGCAATGAAATCACAAATAAGAAGCAAAAAAAATATATTGAGGGAGAACTTGTTTGTAAGAATTTGATGAAGATGATAGATAAGGGTAAAAAATGTGAAATGATTAATGATAACATAAGTAATCCAATTGTAAATAGGTCTGATGGGCGGAGATGTTGTGTAGGCATGTTGGCACAACCAAAAATGGATATGTGTATATGTATGTGTATATATATATACTCCTCCGTCCCACTATAAATTGCTTATTTAAACACACATACATATATATACATACATACATATACATACATATTAAATGTGGGGGCATGTGGACAATGCATACAAGAGAAAATTGTGGAAGACCATCGAGTTGGCATTTGAAATTGAGTTTCACGACTTTCCCAAGTTGAAGAATAAATGGATATGTAGAACAGAGAAAATGTGGAGGGATTTCAAGGCCAAATTATCAAAACATTTTGTGTTTGGTGACTTTCGTGGATGTGATCCAAGAGTAAGCACCCTTTCATTAATGAAGCATGTTAGAAGGGAATTTTTACCCGAAAACTAGCAGATTAAGTATCGGTAATGTTTAAATTATGTTTCAAATTTATTAAATAATGTCAATATGTTTGACTCTTCTAATATTTTAAAATCCTACATGTAGGGGTTGAGGGGGGAAAATAGTGCTATTGCTCAACATAATCATGTGCGAAAGATTAGTCCTGAGTCATTCATATTCTCTACATCTAAAATAATCATGTGCGAAGGTTAGTATCGGTAACCGATAATGCTAACTTTCCCATTGCTGCCCAACCTATGTGTAGTAAACATTGGATGGTATTTGTGATTGTCATCTCATGAGACATTGTTTATTGGTTTGATATGCTTCATGAAAAACCTCGTGAAACACTAGTGAGTGATATTGAGAAGGTGTTAAAAAATCCCTTAATCACCAACCACATATATGAATTAAAAATTCTTGAAGGTGATAAATTTCATATTATTAATGTGGCTATTAGTATTTTTTTTTACACTGATTTTGGTGTCTATATTTATCATCACCGGAATATAAAAACAAAGAGGTGGTTGGTAATGTTGATATTAAAGCATGTATTATAAATGTAGTTAAGAGCAACCTTCAATTGCACGAGGTATGTAACAACATGTAATTTAGATATTTCAAGATTAACAACCTCGTATTCTACATTGTGAATGTATTAAGTCATTTAAACTTTCAGTACGTCGCAGGAGACAAAAATCCCTACACAATCAAATAATTTGAAGAAGAGTAGGTTTCCCGACAGGCGATTGTCCATAAGTCTATGGACAAACCACTTATTTTTTTATCTTATATACTGGATTTGTTAAATTACATACTAAATTTAAATATTTTTTAGTATTAAATATTTTTATTTTTTCACATTCAAATACATATTATTACTTGTTTTAACTTTTAAAATATATTATTCAACTTTTATAAAAAAATTACAACATTTAAGGTAAAAGCCATTATGGACTGTCCATAAACTTATGGAAATGCCACATTTTCTGAGACTTTCTCTTGGTATATGATGGGGAAGCACATGCAAAATTTAGTTCACCCTACTATCGAGTTACATACTACCTATCGTGTATGCCTTTTATACAAGTTATTCTCTACAAATTTAATTTTCCAGCTCTTGTCTCAAAACATGCGACTGACTCAGAACTCAGCTAGACTTTATGTCAAATCCAATCCGATATGATTTTAGCCGTCGAAAGAGAAAATTATTGAAAAAGTGGCTGATAATATTCCAACTTTGACTTTAAAAAAAAGCCCCGCAAATCATTATACTTGTTTGATACACGTTTCGATATCTAAACGTAACAATCCTCTATTTTATTTGGTTATTCAAAACAATTAATTTAATAGCCGTTATTTAGAATTGGTAACATTTCCCTGAACAACTAAGCTCAAATTTTGGAAACTGTGACATTTTCTTCATCAACGACCAAGTTTACACATTCTGGACTTAGAAGTTGATTCGAAAAATTATGTAAGTCAAGATTGGTTTCAACTACAGTCAAACAATGAAATTCTGTAGGGTAAATAATCAATAAAAAAATACTCCTACTTCGAGAAGATTGAAAACCATTTAAATAAAAACATTCAATTATAACATTAACCCCATGGCTTCGAATTCAAAGTGTTTTACACAATAATACAAAATGGTAATTTTGATAATGTACTATCCTTAGTTTCAATTTATAGACGAGCGAAGGTACAATATTAGATATCCTCAAATGATACCTGATCATCTTCATCGTCGCTTGATGATGTCATATGTCCATATGCAGCCTCCTCTCCATCTTCAGTTATCTCTATCTCGATCTCTTTCCTCCTATGGTACTCATCATGTTCGACCCCTAAGATCCTCGACCTCCATCTTATGGGATTCCATTTGGTTAACAAAGAATGGAAATACTTTCTTAACCTTCTGCATGAACCATTTGTAGCCCCCAGAAAATTCATGACAAGAAATACAATTAAAGAAATGGAATTCACACAACAAACAATATTTACATTGTTTCAACGTAACTTATTGATTCCAATTGGTGAAGAAGCATCATACTCTGCATCCTTGGCCCCCTTCAAACTTTTAGTGGATCTTTCGGGTACGACTTTCACCCTCAGCTTGTTGGTTTCTAAATCCACTTCCAGTTGCTTCAGGTCTAGACACTTCTTGTCAAAGAATTCCGGAGGCAATAGACAGTGCACATACATAATTCCTTTCTCTTGGATCATCTTAGTGATCAAGAAACCGTAGCAAAACTTCTTCTTCATTGTCCCAACGGCTTTGTTCATGTAGGAGTAAATGGTGAACACTGGATCGTAATCTTTCTTTTGCATTATATAATATAAAGTCATTAAGCTTCCAATTGTTGGTTCACAAGTATGCCCTCCACTAGGAAGCACATTCATACATACCAACTTGAAAAACCAATCTTTTCTCCATGCTCAATACCGACAAGTCATATTTATCGGGTTGGCTGGGTCTATCTCCTAGCAATCTAAAATACTTATGCCCCATCTCTACCAGACAAAGGGGTTGAGAATCAGTCTTACTAGGCCACGATTGTTGGTGATATACCTCATAAGAGCCATCGGGGATGTTGGGACGCAATAAAATAGGCTCGGTCCAAGGGCATTCTAACACAACATTTATTGTGAATTCACTAACAGTGACCCTATATCCATTAACCATGGTTAAGTTAGAGTCCACGACGTGGTTCCCCAAATTAGCACAAAATTGAATAACTTCGTCGGAGTGAGTTGGATAATCCCTTGTTATCACGTTGTGTAAATATGAAGGACCAAAATGGTCTAATATGTAATCAAAATGTTAATAATAGACAGAGTCGGGTTTTTAACATATTTGTACCTGGGCATTTATGGTATATATAGTTCTCGCACCACTTTGATGCCTTTTTGTTAAAGAATTTGCGGCTTAATCTGGTCACCTTTGGACGTTGGTATTCATGTTGTGTTCTTGTTTACTTGCGGACTGGGGCCCTATCATCTTGCTCAACCACGAGTTTCATTACAATAAAATTCAATAGCTTATGCTTTTAGTCATTTTCAATACATTACTAATTGTTGTTTAGTTAATTTCGTATAGTTAAGATGTTTTACAATTTTTTATCACAAATGCTTCCAATAGATATTGGACATGATATTATTTAGTTGTAATGCATGATGTGTAATTTAAATGATTGTTGTTACGGACAAACATATTGTTATTACCACATCAAGATAGTCTAAATACATTTCAAATTCGCAAATTATAATAATTACAAACAAAATTCTGATATGTATTCCTATCTCATAACTAATATCAGAGTGAAAACTGAAATATGTTCCAAATTCATAAATCAAAACATTCTAACCGGTGGCGAATAAACCGATTAACATTCCGATTTTGGATCTTATTATATAATAACTATTTTTGAAATTGGATCGAGTGTCATTGAAGTTCCAGTGACACACCACTTTCCAAACTACGGAAATTGTGGTGCCGGAACATTGGACGGCATTAAACAAAGGGTACCACGATTGGTTAAACCGATGTGTTTGTACTAAGTACGACAGTCAATCATCGCCGTACATTTTGGTACCTAGAACAATGGCGGTTCCACGGAAGAAGGGTCATTATCGTCGTTGTACACCCACTATAACCGTCGTTGACAACCTTATTATGCACTAGTGTATTAGATCTCTGCTCACAAAATTCTGTAATCTGCAATTGCGATAGATCCCTTGAAATGAGAATAGGACCACCAACCAATTGACACAATATCTAAAGACTAATCCATTGAATTTTCTTCATGGAACATACCTCCAAATTTTGTAACTCACTTGGAAATTCAATATAGAATTATTATTCAAAAAATGAATGGAATTGAATGAACTATACGAACTTATGATCATTGTATGAAGATAATGTGTGGAAAATTATAAATTAGCATTCTTTATTCTCTAATTTAAGAGCATCTCCAATGTGATGTAACTACTTAAAGTTGATCGATCATGCTTTTAACATTTTCATTTCCAATAGTACCATCGCATTTATAACGTCACCATGATGTGTGACGTGTCAATAAATAAAATCCAAAATGTTCATATTTGTAAAAAATTTACTCAATTTGATAGGTCCATAAATAAAGTGATTTTTTTTACATTTATAAAATTTTCATCAAGATTATCCATTAACTCGTGTTTATCAATCCTTACCTTTTATGAAATATATTTATACGATATATTATTTTTTAATTTTTCAATAATTCATAATATACTCAATTAATAAATTGTATTTTGGATATATATTTAACTTAGTTAATTAAATATAAAATTTAAATTTGAGTAATTGAAAACTCGAATCCCTTCCAATTTAACTTTCAACTTATTATTATATAAATATAAATATAAATGTAAATATAAATATAAATATAAATATAAATATAAATTACTCCATCCATAATTATATAAGAAGTATGTTAAATTATGAAAACACAAAAGTAGAATTTACGAATTAGTTCGTGGGAGAATTTGAAGACAAGGGAAATTGGTTCCAACTCGACCCTTGTCCCTTGACGATGGAATTGGTGGGAGCCCTTGAAATACTGTAGTTGGGTTTTAACAATTTCCCACACAGATTAATAGATATTAAGAAAAAGTATTATTATGTGAATATTATTTCTTTTTAAAATATAATTCTTTTTCTTTTCTGTATAGGTCTCTTGTACCCCTGTAATCCAGATCATGAATACAATCACAACATTGCATCCTTATTTTCTACATGGTATCGGAGGTTAAAATCATGAAACCCATACGCTTTTTCCCGCTCGTGCTCACGACCTACAGCTGCCATCGCCGACCGCACGTACAACATATGTGTCGTCGCTGCCTTACCGTAACTCACTCCAATGACCTCCAGATCGCTGATCATCACCGCCATTGCTGTGCTGGTGCAGTCACCGATCCGGTTTGCTGTTTCCGACCCAGTATGCGCCTCACGTCTGCTTCGCGCGCCGCTCCCGTCCGTTACGAGCCGTCGTCGGTTTAGCCACGCGCCTCCGCAACTTGCTGATCCTATCTGGTCCACTACTCTAGTGCTGATCAAATCTGCTCCGATGCCTACTTTGAATCTGAATCCGCCCGAGATGCCACAGAAGTTGCTCGCATCATCACCAAAGCTAAGGCCAATAAGTTACAAAATCTCAAAGCCACCGATTTTATTGTAAATTTACTCAAGCAGTTGCAATTGCAATCTGGAATTGGGTAATCCGTAGTTGTTGGCCGATCAACGAACCATCCATACTACATCCATCCTTCTGAAGGTCCCAGTTTTTGTCCTTTGTCCTGTTGTTATGAAAGGTGGTGAAAATTACCTTGAATAAACTGCTGCAATTTATAGTGCTTTTCTTGCTAAGAAGAAAATTGATTACATTGATGGAACCATTACTAAACTCCCGACTGATGATCCTGATTCTGAAGATTGGCCCAGAGTGAATGCTACCCTTGTTTACTGGATTTTGCAGACTGTTGATCCATCTTTACCATCTACTACCATCTATTTTTTTATTGCTAAGGATTTGTGGGATGATCTTGCTAGACGTTTTTCTCCTGGTAATGGTCCAAATTTTTTGCAGATAATCAGTGATATCATCAATTGCCACTAGAATGACCAGACAATTACCATCTATTTCGACAAACTTAAGATGTTGTATGATGACTACGACTCTCTTCACCTTCCTCAGGTTTGTTCCTATGAAGGTTGCAAATCAATGTGCACATGTAATGCTGCTACTGCTGCTTTCCATGACCGTGAGAAAGAGATGATTTATAAATTTCTCCTTAGTGTGGATGGTGACTATCACACCTTGCGATCCAATGTCATGACTCAAGAACCACTGACATACATCATGCACGTTTATGCTCTTGCATCTCAGGAGGAAAATCACAAAGCCGTTATGCGGTCTCGTGAACCTTCATCTGATTCCATGCCATATGTCGCTCATTGCCAACCACCTTCAGGATCTTCGCATGGAGCTTTCTCTGCAGCTGAACGCAAGAATCTTATTTGTACGCATTGAAATCGCAAAGGCCACAAAAAACTACATGTTTCAAGCTCACATACTATCCATAATGGTTTACAGAGATGAGGAACAAAGCCAATGCCTCAAAGAACACGATGTCAGCTCCACCAATCATAGCCACACCTGGCGTTCCAGCCACCGGTGTCACCATGCCTCACAGCCCTTAATCTCCGTTCGTCGGCGCGGTGACCTCGCTTCCAGGGTATGTGGAGGCCACCTTCTCTAGAATCCCTTCCTAATCTGGTTTTGATCCTTGCTCTATCTGACGACCAATTGAGTATTACCCTCAATTTATTTAATCAGTTCCATTATCTTTTTTTACCATGGGTCAGGTAAGCCTACTTTAACTTGGATTCTTGATTTGGCAGCCTCATATCACATGACTGGTGACAAGTGTTCTTTTATTAATATTAATACTGCTACCGATTCTGTTAATGTTCTACTACCAGGTGGATCTGTGTCGTCTGCTGCTCATTAGGGTTCAATACATTTTGGAGATACCACTCTTACTCATGTGCTTTATATACCTACATTGCGATGTCATTTATTATCATGCTCTTGATTGCTTACTTAAAATTATTGCATATTACAGAAAACCAGTACGGGGACTGTGATTGGTGTGGGTGAACAACATGGGTGTTTATTGGCTTCGTCAGCTGGATACGCGCGATCAGTCTCATATACAACTGTCATTTCTGACAATTGCTTCAGTTTCTGCATCTTCATTTGAATTAAGGCATCAACATCTTGGGTATCAATCCTCTACGGTGTTGTCTTCTGTACCTACTCTTGATTTTAGCTCAAATAATACTTTTGTTCCTTGATCTTGTGTCATAAAGAAAAACATACTAGGCATAGTTTTCCTTTGAGTTCTTCAAATTCTAGTTCTTTGTTTGTTTTGATACATTGTGATGTTTTGGGGCCTTATAGTTCACCTTCTTCTAGTGGTGCATTTTAATTTTAACTATAGTTGATGATTATTCTCTTGCTGTTTGGGTTTACTTATTAGTGGCTAAGTCTGATGTAAATTTTAAATTTATAGAATTTTGTGCTTTAATCAAGAATCAGTTCGGTCGCACTGTTCGTCGTGTCCATGCTGATAATGATATAGAGTTTCTACATTTGCGGCCATACTTTGCTGAACCAAGCATCCCTTTTTAGACTTCTACAGTTGATGCACCCCAGTAGAATGGTCGTGTGGAACACAAGCATTGTCACTTATTCAATGTTGCGAGGGCTTTGCATTTTAAAGAAAATTTACCAATTGATTTTTAGGGATAATGTGTTCTTATTGCTGCATGTTTGATTAATCGGACACCGTTCCACCGCTGGTTTCTTTGTCGGTGCTACCACCTGTGGCCGATCACCTCCCGTGCTTACCCGATTTACTATGTTTTCTCCGTTAATTATGCTAACCCCCAACTGCTCTACTAACTCTGCCTACATCCCTATCCTCAGGTGTTCTCTATCATTTAACTCATTATGTAAATTGCAATAAATTTTCTGGTTCGCATTCTAAATTTTTGGGTGTAGTAACATCTAGTGTATATTCAAACTGTTATTCTGAGGCATTGAAGCATTGCTCATTGGTGTGATTCTATGGCTGATGAGCTTAATACTCTCGAGCACAATATGACTTTGACTATGACTTCTCTTCCTCTGGATAAGACTGCAATTAGTGGCAAATGAGTTTATTATACCAAGTTCAGATTTGATGGTACCATTGAATGTCAGTGGTTTTGAGTAGTCTTCAGATTGAGGGAACTGAATACAATGAGACATTTTCTCCTATTGAGAAGATGAGTTCAATTTGCCTATTTTTATTTGTTGCGGTCATTCATGGTTGGGAACTTCATCAGATGGACGTCTATACTATTTTTCTACATGGTGATGTTCACGAAGAGGTTTTCATGTGCACTTATCCTTGTTATCTTGAGCTTTTTGTCCTCGTTTGTCAGCTTCAGAAATCTCTTTATGGTTTACGACGACCTCCTCAGAACTGGTATTCCAATTTGGCAACTGCTCTACACATATTTGGATTTGTTTAGAGTAAGGCTGATTACTCTCATTTCTTTTACTCTCGTGTCTCAGTTTCTTTGCATTTTCTTGTCTATGTGGATGACTTGGTGATTACTGGTAGTTCTTCATCGCTAATCTTTGAATTCAAGAATTTCTTGAGCTCTTGTTTTCACATGAAGGATCTTGGTGCATTTAAGTATTTATTGGATGTATAGATTGCTAGATGACTGAATGGTATGTTTCTTTCACAAAGGAAATATGCCCTTTTACATTTTATCTGACACTGGTTTATTGGCTTCTAAACCGAATAATTTTCCAATGGAGCAACAACATGATCTAGCGCTTGCAAAAGGGTCTCTTTTATGATGATCTTGAGTAGTATTGGTGCCTTGTTGGTAATCTTATTTACCTCACCATTGCACGTCCTAAGCTTAGTTAGCTTGAGCAGTTTATGAAGCCTCCTTGTGTTCCTCATTGACAAGCTGATCTCTGAGTTCTAAATTACTTGAAGAGTCATCTTGGTCAAGATTTATTCCTCTCTTCATGAAATTCTTTACATTTGACTGTTTTATGTGACTTTGACTGGGCTGCTTGTCCCATTACATGATGTTCTCTTTCTGGGTATTTTTTTTATGATTGGTGATTCTACAGTTTCATGGAAAACCAAGAAGCAACCTACAGTTTCTCGTTCCTCTGCTGAATCAGAGTATCGTGCGGTGACAGTCACTTGTTGTGAGTTATTATGGCTTAAGTCTTTTCTTCGGGACTTAGATGCCCATATGCGCCTGTTTTGCGATAGTTAGTGTGCTCTTCATATTGCGACCAATCCTGTTTTCCATGAATGTACGAAGCACACTGAGGTTGATTGTCATTTCATCTGCTATCTTCTGCAATCTGGTACTATTGTCACTCACCATATCCATAATTCTGATCACTTTGCATATTTGTTCACGAAAGTTCTCGGACGTACTCAGTTTCAGTTACTACTTGGCAAGTTGGGAATTCTTAATCTCCATGCTCCAACTTAAAGAGGAGTATTAAGAAAAATAATATTATGTGAATATTACTTCTATATAGAAAATATAATCCTTTTTCTTTTATAGATATTTTGTACCTCTATATATCGTAACACATATCATGAATACAATCACAACGCTACACCCTTATTCTTTACAGCTCTTGATGATAGTGATGAAGGTTAAACCGACTTTGATGCGAAAATGCACCGGTAGATTGTAGAAAAAAAGAAAGGAGCTCGGTGATCAGCACCCTAAAAATACTTCCATTTCAGTTATTCCTTTGTTAAATAAACCGAACCTTGTTGAAGTTGTTTATTTGCTGCCTAAACCTACTCTTTATTAGCCTCGTGAAATGGCGAATGGTAAAAGGCTTTCTGTTGTGGCCAATCCTAGATGGGCACAAGCCGTCCTCTACTTAGTGCATTGTGACTTATGGGGTCCTGCTCCAGTTTTATCTGATAGTGAATTCTCTTATCATGCCATTTTTGTTGACGATTTCTTGCGATTTACCGGTATTATTCGTCGGAACAAAAATCAGATTTCTTTGAGACTTTCTTGCAGTTTCAGAAATTGGTTGACAGAGAATGGGTAATAGTGTGACTAAATATATTACAATGATGTGGTTTTTGACAGAGAGGAGCATACTAAGCAGGAGCTAAGTACCAGTGATTTCAATGTGAACAGATCGTTGGTGTACCTCGAATACAAATCCACGAGAACCATGTCATTCCAAGAACCACGTCAATCCAAAATCCATAAGAACAATATCAATCCAATAACGCAATCCACAATCCCACATTTTTCATACATAAACTTTCATTATCCAAATTCCACAACAAACACATCAATCTTTTGCCCAGAAACACATAGAGCATCCACCAAAATGACATTTTAGTTCTTTAAGACAATACAGTGTACATGATATGCACATACAATGATTCAAGTTAAGAAATGCAAAATCACAACTTTTACGCACATGCAATGGAAATGGGATACTCACCTTTAATTATGTTGACCACTTGTTGTATGGAGTGGCCAGAATGTCAGCCATTTACCAGTGAAAATTCCACGGGTTTGGTGAAGTCGACGATGTGGAAAAATGTGGCTTGTTGAGGAAGATTAGCGCCCTGGTGCCCAAAACCAAGTTCCACCAAGGTTATTTATAGGATGGGTTTAAGGTGGAAGTAATTGGGAGTTATGAGGAGTTGTATATGAGGTAGACGTGGGGGATTGGCGGAAGTCGAAGAGGAACCGCCGTTGTCGAATGTGAAATTGATGACAATTTCTAAATCTGTGCCTTTTATATTAGGAAAAATAGCACCAGTATAAGTGAAATAATATCAGTGCAAATGCTAAAATATGAAATATACAATACGGAGCATCGGTAAAGTACTGGTGCAATTAAATAATAAGGCAGCTACGTCAGCCTGCTTTAATTGGTTTTTTTCTTGCATGGGATACAGAGCAAATGGTAAAGAATTTTTTCCAAGTGCTGAGCACCGGTACTAAAACCGGTGCCAAAACAAAACATATTGGTGCCTATTTAGTATGAAGCAGCTGCATCAGGCTGCTTTAGAGGCACATTTTACTTCTCGATCATGACAGAGAGCTAATGGTTGATAATTTTCGCTAAGTGTTGAGCACTAGTATCAAAACCGGTTCCCAAATGAATCCTACGATGCATTTTCAGTATAAAACAGCTGTGTCAGGCTGCTTAATTGGTAAAGTTTAATTTTGGCTCCAGACAGAGAACAAATGGGTGATAATTAGTTAAGTGATGAGCATCGGTATCCTTACCGATTCCTTTAATTATAATAGAGGTACCTTTAAATTTCATTTTTCCGCCTTCCTTGTCGGAAAATATTTAAACTATTTTGGTTCCCTCTAAAAATCTTAGCACCGGTAGTTTAGTCATAATATCGGTTCTAACCTTTTTTTTCAACTTTTAACTGTTATGATGTGTGCCCAGTTACTAATTGGGATTAGTCGGATGACTAAATTGCCAAAGAATATATTTAATTAACATATGTACTATGTAGGGATCATGGTTTTGGGGTTAATTGTTTAATCACAATATGACGTAATAGGTACATACGAAAATTATGTTATGGCCCAAAAAAAATTAAATTTTGTTATGGCCATTGATTACTCTTAGATGAGTAATAACTCATTTTATTCAATGCATGTGCACACATTTAAAGAATAAATTTGAGATAAGTGTGTTTTTGTGGTAAAATTTAAAATTTATTGCAAATACGGCCTTATTATGAATTTATTCTTTACGCTCCCTTCCATTGCTACCCCACCCATGAATTTTCATTTTATTTAATAATTAATGTAAAAAAATGAAACACTTCTGTTTTGGACAAATGAGCAAAAACGCTACTATACGTTCTAAAGTGAATGATAGATGATTAGCTAGTGGGAATTAAGAGATTTCGAGAAGGTTTAAGAAGGCTTATTTGTAGCCGATCATTGATACTAATTTGGGGTTTAACTTGTAAAAAATATTTGGGAGGTCAATTGTTCAATTAATTTCGAGTGGATTTCAATTCGAAGTAACAAACAAACTTTTTTACCTTTTGCACTTTAGTCCCTCCAAAAAAGTTTGAATTGTCGAAATCCAAAATTGGCTAGGAAAAAATGAAATTCAATGCCAAGATAAATCAAAATTTTGTTTTAGACATGGTTGAGTCATAGGAATGACCTTTTTCTCCTTAGATTGCTGCAACAAATTCTTTGAAAATTACACTATGGCCCCTATTGTGTTGGAAAAAAAGAATGTTGCTCCAATGCACTTAATTTTTGGTATTCTATATTTTCCAACTGTGTTTTTAATAAATTTTATTTTATTTTTATTTTTGGTTTTATGCAATTTGCATTACAATGCAAAAATTGGTAGTACGGTGCCTATTTGTGAATTACTGGTGCCCATATAAACATACCCATGCCTATATAGTGTGAAGCAGCTACGTCAGCCTGAATATTTTGCTCATTTTATTTATAGCTCCATATAGAGAGCAAATGGTTGATAATTTTTACTAAGTGCTGAGCACCGGTACATAAACTGGTTTCCCACAGAAAAATATCGGTGTAGTTTATATTTCAACGTAGCTGCGTCAGGCTGCATTAAATGGACATTTTTTTCTTGGTTGTGGACAGAGCAAAGCGTTGAATTTTTTTGCTACGTACTGAGCACCGATATCGATAATCCGGTGCCTATGAGCTCAATACTGGTGCATTTATTCCATAAAGTAGCTGACCCAAGCTACTTTAAAGCAGATATTCGAGGTGTATTGGGCCATCTATCCAGGAACAAGATATATATAGTTACTAAAAATTGAATGAAGCCACTAAAATTTATCGTTGCGATGTGAGGGGAAATTGTTAATTTATCTAGATACATAATTATCTAAGAACAACATAATAATTATCCAAGAACAAAATACTAATTATCCAAGAAAAACAAAACCGCATTGTTAATTTCATGAATAGTAACACAAAATTGTTCTCATTCCTCCAAGGAAGTTGTGTTGTCCTAGTCCTGAGATGTTTAATCCCACACGAATGTCCTCCGCGATGTCATTTTTGCTCATTAACAGGAAAGACCTAACTGCCTTGACTGCTTCTGGAAATTGGCAGTTTAGCATTTTCCCCATATGGTCACACTATCATTGTTGAAATTAGTGGTTCATCTGCAAATTGTGAAGACATGTCTCCAGTGCGGACACCCTAGATTCAATTGACATGGCATATTGCAATGTTCCTATCTTGCAAAATTATTCAACGGCAATCAGCGCATTGGGTGGCCAAATGTATCGTGATTATAGTTTGGTACCCCCGCTTTCAAACAAAGTGACAAAATGAGGATGCAAAAAACATAGGATCCTATCTTGTCCTTATCCTCCGTCAGACTCTCATGCATTCCTTCCCCAACATTCCAACGAAGTTTATTTTTAATTGCATATAACCTGATTATCCGACTCTTGTGCACTTTGGTGTTCACTTATATGGGTCAATACAGGAGGCTACGAGATGATACCACACATTCATTTCCGATGTCAGTGATTTCTTCATAATATTTTGCCCACCCTGGAAACACTAGAGCGTCGACATTGGTACCCGATGCAATGTGCAATCCTTTTCAATACCTCGACATTCAAATCATCATCCTTATTGATCAATGCTAACTCGTCCTCATCTTCTTGTACATTTGAAAAACCTTACAATTCATTGATAACTTCAGGAGATATATGGACTAATTTCCCCTAGCATAATATAAGTTCCGAGCTCAATTAACACTAAAGATTTGCATAGAGCTCACCTATGATGATCAAGTTGAAAGCGGGGTGGTGTTGCACAAAGTTTTTCCCATCCCAGCTGCCGAATAGTTTCTTGAAAAGGTGGATTTGCTTCAATTCCCCTTTCCGGATAATTCTTCCTCATTCGGTGATTTTGGGCCAAAAACCTTGCCTCCTGGTACACAAATTTGTCTTTTGACTTGTTTGAGTGAGATTCACTTGCGAGTAATGAAAACCCTTCTTTCCTAGGACTCTTACTTGGGGTTTTGGGGGCCATCACCTATATTCACACACAAGCATTTTATCAAACACCTTGTATGCAAGAAAATGTATTAAGAATTCTAACAAATTCTAACAATATGAAACATCCGATTATCCGTACAATATATCTACTGTACACTAGGTATAATAATACTAAATCACAATTTAATGCCAATTAGAATCACATATGGATGCAAAACTAGGGATTATGATATGAGCTTAGCAATTCATGAGTAGGATTCCATTGTATGAGATCATTACAGGATTAAAAGGGAAATGAGATATTACCCTATGAAGCACAATCGATGTGGCATGGAAAATACCAATTTTTGGATCTTTGATGTGAGAAGCTTTGTGTGTTCATATCCTAGTGGTTGTGTCGATAGAAACTAAGTTAAAAAATAGCTTAAAAAAACCTTCGCACCGGTACCAAAACCTTCCAATTATCTGTTGATATGAATCTCCTTGCGAAAACTCTGGATTGTGGAAAATCGGATATTTATTTATTTGAAGATCTCGCCCAACTCAAATAAATGCACGAATCGCAACGTCTAGCCCGCAGGGTACACTCAACTCGACTTATAAGCGTCTAGCCCGC
>JAULKM010133353.1:8312-19174 GCA_032355605.1 Rubia tinctorum
ATAAAAACACAACCAAACCCCCCCCCCTACCCCTTGCTTTTCACCCACGCCAATTAAAGTCCTCGTACTAAATTTCTATAAAATGAAACAATTTTCAGTAAGCAAAGTAGACAGTTTAATGCAGACAACAATCTAGAGCATGATAATAAGTTGCATCGTAGTGTAAGTATATAAAGCACATGAGTAAGAGTGATATCTCCAAAATGCAATGAACCATATTGTGCAATTGTTGACAAAGATCCATCAGGTAGTGAAACGTTAATAGAATAAGTAGCAGCAATAATGTCAATCAGAGAACTTTTGTCACTAGTCATGTGATATGAGGCTCCCAAATCGAGAATCCAAGGTAAAATAGGCTTTCCTGACTTATGGTTTGAAGAGTAATTTAACTGATTAAAATAATTAAGGGTCGTAATCCATTGGTCGTCAGACAGAGAAGGGCCAAAATTAGATCAGGTAGGGGAGCCGTAGGCCATAGCCACAATTCCTAGTATCGGGGTGACGGCGTCGACGAAAACTGCCACAACACAACTTATATATGTTATTTGGTATATAAAAAAATAATATCCCCATGGAGAGCAACCAATAAGGGTAGAGTATAAAAAATATATAATAGGTATGTGGTTACACGCGCTGAAAGTAAAGCGCGCATCTCTGCCAATCGTGTGTGGAAACACGCGCTACTGGAAATGGATGAGCGTGTTTCAGTCAAAAGCATATGAATTCATGCGCTTCTGGAAGGGCAAGCCAGGCACGTAGATCTCACGCGCATTTTCTTCTTGAGTGGGTTAGCTGACGGAAGAAAGCTCGCTGAAAAGGAAACTCGTCGCCGAATATCGACAGAGAAAGAACTAGCAACTGAACACAGGCAGGTTGACGCCGACCATGATCTGAGCGTAGCAAAAGAGCTGGAGGTGCAAAAACTAAGGCTCGTCGATAGTGGAAACTGAAGCAAATCTTGCGCTGGAGAAGCAGCTTGTCGGCAGCTCGGCGGGGAGGGAATGATCGGAGACTTGATCGAAGAGCAGCCAAGCAAAATGGCGAAATGACTGAACAAGCAACCAAATATATATATTTTTAAATTCTTGGTCCGAGTGGGGATAACATTTCTCTTCACCATGTCTATGGATTTTTCATAAATCCAAACATAGCAGAAAGGCAGCGCTGAACGTTGGCACGTGGAGGTCACATGCGGACGATGACGACAGCAATTGTGGAAAAATCGGTACGGAAAATTTAGGGTTTAGGTTTCAGGATTTTAACCTCTAATACCATGTAGAAAATAAAGGTAATGATGTGTATATGTATTCATGATCTGAGGTACATTATATAGAGGTACTAAAGACCTATACAAAAAAGGAAAATGAAATCTAATCTAATTATAATTACAGGTAATATTTATATTCCTTAATATGTTCATATATGTACTCAAATATGTGGTCAAAGTTCAACTACTTTGACTGGAAAAAATATTTTGTGCGAATTTGGTTGAGACGGAGGGAGTATTTAAAATAATAAACTAATGTTTAAAACTGTAATCTAAACATTCAAAACGGTTAATTTCTAAATTTTATATGAGAAAGTCTCAGAAAAGGCGGCATTTCCTTAATTTTATGAACAGTCCACAGTGGTTTTTACATTAAATATTGTAATTTTTTTATAAAATTTAAATATTGTATCTTAAAAGCTAAAAAGTAATAATATTTATTTGAATGTGAATTTAAAAAAATATATCATATGTAAAAATATTTTCAAAATTTCAAAATTTATTATTTAATTTTAAAAATGCAGTATATAAGGTTATCATTAAGTGGTTTGTTTATAAACTTATGAACATGCCGCCGGTCATGAGACCCACTCATGTTATATTAAACATAAATGCCCTAGAATTCGAAAGAGCTCAAATATCTACTCCACCTAGCGTGGAGTTTCATATCTACGTTTAATTATATAGAATGATAAGAAAAGTGTGTTTTAACCTATGTTTTGATTAAAAGTATCAATATAACTTTATCAAATTTGAAAGTGTCAATCTAATCCTGATTTTCGTTGACAAAATTCACAACGGCCAATTTTGTCAAAAGTTAGTAAAATCACCATTATACCCCCGATTAAAATAATTGAAAAACAAAAAAATGCCAGAATACCCTCCCCTCTTATTAACTAAATATTTCCTTTCTTTTCCCCATTTTTCTTTATTCTCACTTCGAAACATTTTCTCCCTTTTGAAAACCTTTCCTCTCCTCTTCTCCAGCACAACGAGCTCTGAACTAGTGGCGATAGAGTTGGCGGAGCGAAGGTGTAGGTCAATTTTCTCGACAAGGGTTTCAGTGCAACACACTCGGATTTGAAGGAACTGAACTCCATTGCCTTCCGCGTGTGCTCCTCGAGAGGTCCACCGGGTAAGAGAGAAGGTCATTCATCACCATTTCATGCTCCTCCTTGTCGCCGGCAGCGGCAGAGAGGGAACTTCCCCTGTTCTTCCTCTTCTCCAGATTTTTGAGCCCGGTAATTTCTCTCTCATATCCACTCAAACCCATGTTCTACCTCTTCTCAAGCACTCCGGGCCCGGCGGCGGCAGTGGCGATGCGGTTGGGGACGAGCTTGTGGGTGGGCTCGCCGGACTGAACGCAGGTGGAGCTAGGATTACTGGTGAAAGTCGCTGCATATTTGCTCAACCAATGGATGTTGGTGGTGGCCATGGTAGTGAGTTGAGGAGCTGCGTTGGTTTAGTGTGGGGGTGAGAATTTGAATCAAGTGGGATTTGGATAGAAAGAACCAATAGCGTTTGGTGCTAGGGTTTAAGGTGGAGCGCGATGGTGCTGGCCGGCAGCGTGGGTGTACTTGGCGGAGGTGGAGCTGGGTGAAAGGGCTGGGTGAGGAGTAGGGGGATGTGGTGGTGGTGTCAGGGTTTAGGGCGGAACGGTAATGGTGTTGGGCTACTAGGTGGTCGCGGGCGCGGTGGTGGCTGAAGAAGGAGAAAAGTAGTTCAGTTTTAATCCTAGGGATAAATTGATCATGAAATTTAGAGTTTAAAGTCTAGGGGTATTTTTGTCTTTTCAAATTAGGTAAATGCCTGAATTCCTCCAGTCCACGCCGAAATAGTGCAATTTGAGTATATCTGCACAATTGCTCAAATCTTAGGGTTAGTTTAGCATTTTTAGATTTTACAAGGTAATATTGGCACTTTCGAAGTTTAATATGGTTAGTTTTGTACATTTCCTAGAATGATTAACACTCCTCCTGTTTCATTTCCAATCTGCAATTTAATTATTTATTTAATCCAAATTTCTTAACTTTAATTATAAAATTAACTTAGTATATAAGTATAAAAACTATTGAGTGATACTTTATTATATTCGTTGTAACATTTATTTTCAAAATATTTATTTTTCAAAAATTATAAATATCCTTATTAAAGAATATTATGATTTATTTTTCCAAATCAATCGATGAAAAATAAGGTGTTCAACTTGAAATGGTAGATATGATTGGGTAACCGCCACTTTCATTTCGACCATGTACGTGTCAAGTCCATAATTAAGCCACGCAGCAAGCAAACTTAGCCTAAACTTATAAATGTTGAGTAAATTAATGGAGATTACTTTTTTTATTTTTGATTTTTGAAGATAGTGGAGATTACTGATAAGTTGCATTACAAAACCTCCAAGTAGAAATTACGTAATCAGATTGGTTTCATCCTAGCTCCCCAAATTGACTTCTTAATCACACAACGATCGAGTTTTACCGTGGCTGAACATTCAACACATGCCTAAATTTGACACTTGTAAGTTGTAAGCAATCAAAATCAAATTACCTCGTACAATTTTTATGGTTGCATAATTCATGATTGATATTAATCATTAAAGAAGGAAGGTAAGAGAGAAATTTCCATGTATAGAAGGAAAACTCTAAAGAAAAGAAATAGTTTTCTTGATCAGCAACAAAGAAACAGAACATTCCGCGTTAGTATTAAATTTCTTGAAACAGATATGAATGCATGGATGCGCGTAGTTACTGATTCAATGAATGAAGAATCAAGGACTTTATTTAGATCCACCGTCCTTCCTTCTCTAAAAAAAATCTGATTTTTCTCTTCAATTTTCTTTTCTTCATAGAAATATGGGGAAGCAATAATTTTCTAATTTATGTTTTTTGAATATTTATGTTATCGAATAAGTAAGAATTTATCTCCATAAATTAGCATTGTTGTTCGATCTAATAGATTAGATTGTTGTATTCGTGATTATCACTCGATTAGTTGTTCGCGTCGATGTTTTGTTCTCGATCTAGTTGTATAGATCTTGTTTTTCGTAAATTTTTTTATATATCGGTTTTCATTAATTTGGATGCCTTCAAATATGTGTTTTTCAAGGTGTTTACAACTTGAAGAACATAGATTGTACTTTGAATCAAATGGTGTTTCAGTTCTTGAAGATCCCTATTTGGCGAAGTGATTGATGCATGATACGCTTCTCTCTACCAAGTGATTATGATTTTGCGGGAAACGAGTTAATATCCCAATAACGATATTACAATATTTATTGGATCTCTATTCTGCAGCAGTACATACAATCATTCTGGTTAACATGTAATTTAGATATCTCTGCCATATATTAGTTATTGTTAGAGATTAGTTGAATTAGATGTCAATTTCACTCATTGTAATCGTTGGCATTATTATAGTTAATAAAATTTAAATATAGAAAAAAGGTGTATTTATGCCCCTCAGTTCTTGTGTTTGTGTAGATATACTCCCAAGTTTTTTAAAAGTGCAATCGTACCCCTGTCGTGGTCTGAAAAATTGGTCAACTTTGGTCATTGCCAAATTCAATGAAAATGACCATTTATCCCCACCAGAAAAAAAGGGGAAAATGTTTCTTTCTTCTCTTCTGCGCCACCTCCGTCTCTTCTTTCTGAATCCAACGACACTAACTCAATACAAAAGAAAATCACAGTCAATCTCAACACTCAGCTGAAGAAAAAGAAGAATTAGTCGCACCAAATCAAATCTCAAAGAAATTGACACCGACATCACTGCATCCACCAAGCCGAAGTACCCCGCCATAGATTGGAACCCTCGTTTCACAAAAACTGTTGCCAATTTCAATGTTATCCTCTACCTTCGCCTCACCACCATCACCGGCGCATCCGTCACCATCGGCTACCTCTCTGGTACCTCTGACAACCCTTTTTCTCTTTTTTTCTGAAACACAAATACCCATTTCAATTTCGTGGTTGATGGGATGGGTGGCGTTGTGGCGGTAACAAGGTAGTGTCGGGACGGTGGTGGGATGCTGCTTGTATCGGTGATGGTTCACCGATTTGATGGGCTGGCATGTGGGAGGTTTTGATGGGAAGGGCAATAGCGGTGGTGGAGGGTTGACGGGACCGTGGGGGTGGGTGTGGTGAATTAGTGGCGCGGCAGTGGTAGTGGGTTTCTGGTGGTAGGCGAATGTGGAGGCAGTGGTGGTGGGGCAGTGGAGGTGGAGGTGGTGGTAGAACGGTGGAGGTGGAAGTGGAGGTGGGGGAAGAGGTGGAGATGGGGTGGGAGGTGGCTGCAGAGCGACAGAGACGGAGGCAAGTTGGGGTGGTGGTAGTTGTGGGTAAGGTGGCAAAGGTGGAGTAAGTGGTGGTAGAGCGGTGGACGTGGAGGCGGTGGTAGAGCATTGGAGGTGGAGCTTGGGGAAGAGGTGGAGGTGGGGTGGGAGGTCATGGCAGAGCGACGGAGGTAGAGACGGGTTGGGATGGTGGTGGTTGTGGGTGGGGCGGCGATGGTGGAGGAGGTGGTGGTGGAGGTGGAGGTGGTGGTAGAGTGGTGGAGGTGGAGTGTGCATAGGTGGAGGCATGATTTAAGGGAAAACTTGTCCATTCGGTTTTAGAGTTTGGCCCAAAGGAAATTTTAGTCATTTCAAGTCGGTCAACGGTAAAAAATAGCTAGACTCAGGCAGGAGGGGTATGAGTTCTCATGGCACAACTAATTCAGGGTTACAATGGAGTTTTAAAAAACTCGGGGGTATATCTACACAAACATAAGAACTGGGGGATATGAATGAGTTTACCCCTTAAATATATTAACCCTAAACCTCAAGAATCATGTTGCAATAATTTATTCCAACGAGATACTCATAATTTTAAAATCATTTTAGAATATGCCAAAATATAATTAAGGGCGAACGAATTGGGAGACCCCTGAACTCCTTTCATCTTCCCCTTTTAACCCTTTTTTTAAAAATACCCTCAACTAAAAAAACTGCTATATCGTGGTCCTTCCGTCTGATCAAAACGTTAACGTCAATTTTAAGGGCAAATTGGTAATTTAACATTTTTCATATTTCTTTTCTCATTTTTCATTCTTCTTTTCTCCCTTTCCTTTTTTTTATTTTCCCATTTTTATTTTCCAATTCCCTTTTTCCATTTTCTTTATTTCTTATTTCCTTTTCTTTCTATTTTCCATTTCTCAAACTCGTTCCCCTTCCCCGCTGAGTTTCTCCTCCTCATCCCATATCTCCGCCGCCTACCGCCACCTCACCACTGCCTGCAGCAGCGGCGTGGAAGCGAAGAGGTTATCAGGGGAGGTGGGGCCCTTCAATGAGAGCCCTTGCATCCGCTTCAAGTAGAGCATGTATTTCTCCACGTGGCTCACGACATTTTCTCTGGTTAAACCCTCGACGTTTATCAGCGGCATAATCTTTTGGGATGGAATTTTTTATCCCCAAATGGGTCACCATGTTGATGAACCACTTGTCCAGCTGCGAAGGAGTCGCCTTATTCAGTGGTCATGCCGCTGTCTGTGATCCTCCGCGTCTTCCGGGAGTCAGATCCTTCCCGGGCCGGATAGGTGTCGTCATCTGCATCGACGACGATGGTGTCAGTGGAGGTGGTGGGGGAGGAGGAGACTGGGTGGAATTAGTGGTGGGCCCGTATGGAGGTGAAAGTCTTTCGGGACTCGAAGTTGACGTTGATCGTTCTCCGGGAAGGATCTGGTGAGATTCTGAACTCTAATATCAGATCCAACGTCAGCGTCTGGGAGAGCGGGGTCAAATCATCAAATCCGGGCAGCTCGAATTCCCAATGAAGACCCGAGAAAAGGAAAATAGAAAAAAAGGAAAAAATAAAGAAAGAAAACGGAAAATGGAAAATGGAAAAATAGAGAGAAAATGAAAAATGAGAAAAGAAAAAGGAAAAACTACTATTTTCCGCCTAAAATTGACACTTTTGACTGAAATTAATGTATCGAGCAGACGGAATGACCACAATTTAACAGTTTTGTTAGTTGAGGGGTCAAAAGTGTTTTAAAAAAATATGGGGTTAAAAGGGATAATGGAGGGAGTTCAGGGGTCTCACAAGTCGTTTGCCATATAATTAATTATAGTCTGACCTTAAAGTCATAGGAAGGAAGTTTACGATAATTTGTTTAATCGAAAGTATGTTTGACATGGAATGCTCTCGATATAAATCTCTATTTGCGATATATAATTGGTTTAAATACACTTCTAACCGTAACATTAAGCTGAAGTGTCAAAATAACCCAAAGTTTATGACAAATTGTGCAGTTATAACCTTTAAAGATAATTTCGGCATTGACTGAAAGAATTTAGCGTTGACGAGACGTGAAAAGTCAAAAATATCCTTGTTCCATAAGCTGGAAATTCTTTTCCCATTTTGCTCCTCCTTATCATATATACTTTTATTCCCTTTTTTCTAAAAACAAAAAATGATCGATTAAATGAAGTTAAAGGGTGAAAACTTGAACCTCCAGAATCATCTCACCTAGTGGCGGAACCAGAAATTTTTTTTAGGGGAGGCTGATGATGGCGGCGGGACGATGGCAGCTTCCGGTGGAGACCTGGTGGCTGGTGGTGGCGCCAATGGCGGAGACCTGGTGGCTTGCTGCTAGTGCTTCCTCTCTTCCTGCTTTCCAAATTTGGGAAGAAATGGATTATGGATTGGCTATTGGATTGGGATTTCCGTTTTGGCCCAATCCAATGCATAAGCCCATGATTCGTTTTTTTTCCGCTTACTACAAGTGAAACGACGTCGTTTCACTAACGTGAAAACGACGTCGTTTTACTACTTCAATAGCAAAAAAAAGAGAAGAAGCGGCCTTCTTCTCCGAGCTTCTCGCCGGAAGACGCGCGGCGCTGCGGCGGAAGAAGCGCTGGAGGCCCGGACCGATTCCTTCTCCCTGCTGCCGGCGATCAAGGTAGGGTTGGAGCCCTACCTCGCGTACCATTGGTTCCGCCACTGATCTCACCCCGCTTGAACCTCCAGAATCATCTCACCCCGCTTGAACCATCAATCTCTCAAATCTTATATTATGCCAATATGAACTCAATTAACATGGGGGGACTTTGAAATTGAACTAACCGTCGTCATGGAGATCTTGGGCTTCTTTGATTTGTTAGCGCCATACAAGACAAGCGATAACATGGAGAACAGTACCAAAAACCCCATGGTTATAAAAAAAATAGCAGCACTGGGGAATGGGTTTTCTAGAATCTTCTTCGTCTAGCAGTCTTTCTTCTTCATTCACGTCGATTTTTTTACTGTTCCATGGCTTCCGCCGAATTAGATGGCGTTCGGGTTGAGCTTTAGAGGATCTGTAGAAGCGACTGGTGGTGGAATCCCTAGAGGGGTGGCCCACGGAGGAGGATGGCGGAGAGCCTGCGAGGCTGATGATTGGGGTTGCGTGAACGGCATCATTTTCAAGTTGTTGTGGGAGTCCCTCATCGGGCTGTACACGCAGTACGTCAGCCACTATATTTTGTTTGCTTTCGAGATTTGTTTCTTAAACTTTTGTGAGGATGTGGCGAACAGGATGAGGAGGGAGACTAGGCGGGGTGGTGGAAACGTAAGAGGGTGGTGGCGAGTTTGTGAAGGCAGAGGCCGGCGAGTGACGAAAGAAAGAAGCCAGAGAGGAAGAAAGAAGAAAGACAAGAAGAAAAAGGCCATTTTTGTCTTTTCCATTTGTTAGTTTTTCTTTTTTTAACCTAGGGACAAAATGGTCATTTCATTACATTTAGGTCAAACTTACCGTTGACAACTGAAATCAACGGTGCCCCGGGTTAGATTAGAACATATATCAATAAGTTCGGGTTATTTTGGCTCTTTCTTGTTTTGCAAGGTTATATTGGCACTTTCAGTATAAAGTTAGGGTTATTTTAGCACTTTACTCCATATAATTTTGTACTCTCTCCATCCCAGCCTAAATTACCCCTCAATAATTGCACGCTGTTCGAGACACTTTTTAGACCGTTAATATGTTTTGTTATGACAAATTCAACAATATCACATGTGATAATATTTTTTATCATATATATATATATATTCAAATACGCAGTCAAAATTCGATAGAGAATAGTATCATAAAGTGAGTTGGTAATTTGGGCTGGGATCCAGACAGTAACTATTAGATAACGCGCTAAGAGAACAGTCTACACTTAGGAAACAAATACTGTACATTTTAATTTAAATATTTGATTTTATAAAATTTTAATGCTTTACGTTATAAATTCAACATTTAATAAGATGTGTTTGAATATGAAAATACAAGAAGAGTTGTACTCCCTCCGTCCCAGCAGTAATGACATATTTGTTTTTTCACGGTATTCAATGATCATGTTTGACCGTAAATAAGTCTAGCTACATATACCAATTCTACTTAAAATTTGATACTTAGAAAATATATGTTATGATGAATTCATCAATCTCTCACATGATATATTTATTATATTTATTTATATTTATGGTCAAAATTTACCAAATTTGACTTTGAATACTGGTGGGACGGAGAGATTATAAAATAGTATTATAATTAATTTTAAAAACTACAGTATATAAATTAAAGAGTACTTTAAAGAATTTTTCCATAACATCTGTAATTTTTAAATTATAGAGCAATCACCATATATATATATTAATTTTAAAACATAATTTTTAATTAAAATACACAATAATTACTCCATAATTTAAAAAATTACAGTAGTTTAGGAGAACTTCTCATCCTAAGCTGACCTCTGATGTTTCTGCGGAGTTTTTATTTGTTTTTATGTAGGTCTTTTCCATTTAAAAAGATTAAGTATAAGTTGAAAATATTCCTTAACAGAACTATGATGTTTCTGAATGATTTTTTTAAAAAAAAGTTTCAAGTTTATGTGAGATTGTTTTTCATTTTACACTATTGAGCATAGGTTGATGATTTGATCAATACAATTATAAAGTCAAGATCTAACCTACCCTCCCCTTGTGTAAGTACTAATGAAATTATACTCACTGTCATCTCTTTTAGAGCTGATCACCCTTCCCCACCATCCAAGCACCTACCATTTTTCTCCTCCTCACAATATTATTTTCACCTTTTACTTTTCTTCCAATGATTATTGTATCTACCCCTTTTAATAAGGATGGTCTATAATTTAATAACGTTTATTTTAAAATTTATTCACAAAAACTTATTTATCTGCTTTTAACTATCAGATTATGCTAATTTTTTATTATAATATTTTTTATTGTGGTGTTTTTATTTAAAATTGCATAAGAAATGGGATATTTGTTGCAAATATCTAGAATTGCCAGATTGAAATAAAATATATTTTTTTCTATATTTTTGTTTTCTTTGCGTTCCCAATTTCTCTCTCTCGTCATTCATTCTCCAGATCCAGCTTCAAATTCTCCATGTCGGGCAGTGTGATTCGCTTTGTTTTGTGAGAAAAGAAATGATAGTTGTGAGTTTATTATATTTTATATTTATTTTTTAAATCATTTTTGTAAAGTCACATGTGGTGAATTTAATTATGGAGTAATGGTGAAGACACATGTGGTAAAGTGTTTAATTGATTGGCAATTTGTGAACTTATGGT
>JAULKM010133364.1:0-19173 GCA_032355605.1 Rubia tinctorum
TATATCTATGTATATATATATATATATATCTAGGCTTATACTCGCCCTTGTATGCATGAACCCTTAGAAATATCCCTATTCTCTGTGGACGACCCCGACTTGCGAAACTATCTACTTAGTTGTATTAATTAAGCATATTGGACTTGAGTTGGAGCTTGAGGATCATTAATGCCTAACTTGCAGGGAAGAATCTGAAACTGTTGTCGTCCAAGTACTTTAGTAATAAGTTAAGCTGGTCAATTTGTAGTACTAATATAATGAGTCAAATTTTGGGCAGACTGAATAAGATCACAGACTCATTGACAACCAATCTCAATACGTTTAGTACGCTAATGAAACCCATGATCTGTTGCATATTATAGTTGCTTGTATATCATAAAATAGACGACTGGAGATGAAAGACCAACCCCAATGAATAAAGAATATATTTTAGCCCTAGAAGCTAACAAATTAGCTAGTTGACTTGAAGTACGAATACGATGAGTAACTATTTGGCCAGACTGAATAATATCACAGATAAAATGACATTCAATCTCATTATGTTTAGTACTCTAATGAAACACCATATTTTAGGCAATATGTATAAGTGCTTGACTATCACAAAATTGGCACGAAGGAGAGGAATGGGCAATACCAAATGACTATCAGTAACAACAACTGGTAACTTCTCCAGTCAACATTTAAAATTCTCTGCTCCTTTTTTTTCTTTAGTTAGTCATAGTTATTTATAGAATTACGGAAAATTAAATTCCTTTTCAGTTGAAATAAATTTGAGAAAGTACTTTTGTTTTTTTTATATATATTCTCCTTCCTAATTGACTTCCTTTTTTAATACTTTCGCTTTCATAGCATGAACTAAACTTGAAGCTTAATTTCCATCTGGTAATTAAACAATTTACTTTTGATTCATGAACCTCAATGTAAAATAACTCTTTTAAACTAATTTCGGTACATTGTTGTCTCATATTAAGAGATTTAAAAGACACAGTGAAAAAGAATGTTTGGGCCTTAGGCCTTTTTCGCAGGCCTATGTGATTTGATAGATCTAATAGAAAAATCAAAAGGAAAATATTTTAATGATGATTTTCGCAGAATTCCCATCGTGGTCTCTTACTCTTAAGTAAGCTTATTAATCATATACAATGCACGAAATTGTAGAACACAACGTGCACAATATTCCACTCAGGCCAAAAAAGTTAATCATTGCGACAATTTACCTACCTAATTTGTGTCACAAAAATTCACATCCCGTGAAATTTTACAACACATGTTAAATAAAAATATATTAGCTACTTAAATCACACAAACTCCCTATTGTAAAAAGTTAACAATGCGTGGATTCTATAAATCAGTAAAATTAAAATAATAGGATTCGCAAAATCATATGTAAAAATTAACGTTATTTTGAAAGTCATAACAGCCAATGAGCCTTCCAATGCTGTGACAATGTTTGAAGGTTACAAAGTGAAGGCAGAAGTATTTCCCGTTCTCATGGAAGTCTTCGACAAACACGGGTACATTGCCAAGGATTCAAGCACGTACAATCCTTACTTTCCCATGTTCTTCCTCAAGAAGGATTGTTGGATTGTCATGAGTTTGGAGCATGTAAGGTTTAGAGATGTTACTACTTATATGGTGAAGAAAATGCGTGAGACAGTTCTGGTGCTTGAGAAGATGGATTTCAATGTTAAGTGGCTTCATAGGAGGCCCAACTACATTCAGGGTGTGCAAGATAGGATTAAGGATTATCCGACGTGAGAAGAAGAAAGGATGGACAATGTGGAGAAAGAAAATGCTAGGTTGGCAGTCAAGAAAAGAGAAGTTCGTGAGCTCGAAAAGAAGGTTAAAGCAATGGAGCATGAGGTCTAGGAGGCGAGAGGAAAAATGAATCCTAGGCATGATACTAATGTTATTGATGGACTGTTTTAGTTCATCTTGATCTCTCTTCATTTTATTACTTAAAACTTACCCAACTTTGTACTATTCGATACTTTTAATGTCAGACGTTGCTCTTTATTTAGTAAGAAACATAACAACTGATGATTGAATAATCCTTAATAAATAGTGAGGTTTTCATGTCTAATCTTTGAATTCTTTCATAACTCAAATTGCAAATCGATCCAAAAGTTATCCGATATTTATTAAAAATTAATAATACAAATTTTGATATCCGATATTCAAAATACGCGCAAAACTTGCACAAAATATGCCCCTTATTGTGAAAGAATTTTATTATTGGTACACATAGCAAAATATTGGTGCACAGAACTTGCACAATATTCCACTTAAATGATTAAATTTATCATCATTACAGTTTACCAACATTATTTTTGTCACAAAAAAGTCATATCTTGTCAAATTTTATGCACACGGATTAAATGATAAATTAGAGTTACTTAAATTGCACAAAATTTCTTTTTTGAAAATTCCATAGTCTTTCAACACTAGTGGTAAGCCTTTGATTAAAAGAAGCGATGAAAGGCGGTTCCTCAAATGAGGACCCAAAAGAGGTTCCAAGTTCGAAACTTCTTTCCAGGTCACATTTTTCATTTTAAAGGCGGTTAAAAATCAAATAAAAATGATTCGATTAAAGGTAGTTCTACTTCTAGAACCACTTTTAATTAGGAGCCAAAAGACTTTCGAAACTCGGAAGTGCTATAATAGCCCAATCTTTTACATTGAAGGTGGTTCTAATTTACCTTTAATGGGCTGACTTCTTGGCTATATAAACAACTCATTAGTGTTTCTTTCCTTTGTCAATTTTTAAAAACATTGTGCCTTTTTTCTTATTCAATTAATTGTTTAGTCATTTTCTCCTTCCTTTATTCTCCCATATGCCACCACCTCATCCAGCCCTCATTCATCCATCCACCCCTCCTCCATCCTCCACCACCCCACCCTACCACGACGCCATTGACCCCGTCCCTCATAGCGATGCCGTCGAACCCACTGTCATCCCTGCAGTCACGAATCCCTCTGCCACTGTGTTGCTCCCTCGTCTTCTTCGCTCCATTCTCCCTAATTGATATTCAAAATATGCGCAAAATTTGCAATATAATATGTCATTTATACTTAAAGAATTTTGTTGTTGGTATACGTAGCACAAAATTGGTGCACAAAACATTAACAATATTCCACTCAGACCATAAATATTTATCATCGAGATAGTTTACCGAGCTTATTTTTGTCCCAAAAATTTATATCCCATGAAATTTTATTTACATAGACTAAATCATAAATTAGAGCAACTCAAATTTCATGAAATCTCTAATGTGAAATATTTGCATGTGTGAATTTTTTAAATCATCAAATTGAAACAATTAGATTTCAAAAAAACTAGTGTGAAATAATATTTTTTAAATCCATGGTAAATGATGATTGCATTATTCTGTATAATAGTGATATTTTCATATCTAATCTCCATCTGCTTACATCACAGAATGTTACAAACCGATTAAAAATTTATCCAAAAATTTGTGTGCATAATGTTAAAGAAAATCTTTCCCACACATGAAATTACCATCTATGACCAAAGAAAAGGAAACTGGAGAGAAAGGAAACTTAATAAAAATATCCTTAATAGTCCTCTTCATATTGGAGCACGAGGATTGATAATTGGTAACTTGCGAAGAAGAATTTGAAACCGTTGTCGTCCGAGTATTTTAGTAAAAAGGTCAGCTGGTCGATTTGAAGTACTAATATGATGAGTCAAAATTTGGCTAGAATGAATAAGATCATAGAAACTGACAACCAAAGTCAATATGATTAGTACGCAGATGAAACACAAGATTTATTGAAATATGTGTATTTGCTTGACTATTTTAAAATAGACGCATCAGAAAGCAATGAAAAATACACAATGAATAATTAAGAGATTTTAGCCATAAGGCTAACAAATCAGCTAGTTGATTTGATGTACGAATACAAAGAGTAATAATTTTCTAGAATGAATAATATCACACATAAAATAACAATCAATTTCAATATGTTTAGTACTCTAATGACACACCATATTTGCATCAATATGTACAAATGCTTGACTATCACAAAATTGACACAAATGAGAGGAAAAAACAATAAAAATTGACTATAGCTAAAAGAAATAGGTAACCTCTCTAGTCAACAATTAAAATTCTCAAACTCCTTTTTTCTTTACTTAGTCACAGTTATTAATAGAATTGGGGAAAATTAAATTCCTTTTGGTTGAAATAAATTTGAGAAACTACTTTTGTTCTTTTTATATATTCTCCCCTGCTAATTAACTTTCGTTTTAACTTTCTTTTCAGTACTTTCGTTTTAATTGCACGAACAAAACTGAAAGCTTAATTTACATAAAGTAATTAAAAAATGCCTTCCTTTATGTAAAAGTTCTCCTGTAAACTACGTATTTTGCTTATTATTAATCCCATTTTACTAAATCTAAAAATAATAGAATACAATGTTAAGGATTGAAACGATATTTGAGCATTTATCCCTTAGAAACAGATTAATGCTTAATCACATTGGAAAATTAAATGCCACACATGATAACGTTTTGCAAGAAAGAAACACCTCACTGATTAGTGAAGCTATTTTCCAACACCACGTTGGATTCCAAACTTTAGCCTCATGAAAATGTAATCTACAAGACACTGCCTTCGAGTGATTGATGAGAAGAATCTTCGGCGCTCAAGTAAAATCAAGGGTTTTGAATTTAAATAAAGTCAATGAATGTAATGTTTACTTGTTTACTTAAAGGTGAAGCAAAACATGAGTTCTAACCCTAGAATATTGATGATCACACCAATATGTGAGTAGATGATATTAATGGTAGTTTATCAGTTTAAGGAATTGGACATGGGATCGAATCTTGTATGAATAGCCTCCAACAAGTATTTCTATAGTAGAATTTGAGCTGTCGACAATCTAGACAAAGTGAAGCATGGTTACGTCCTCTCTTAATTATGGGGAATATTAGCTCTAATCTACAAAAGAAAGGAAATGCCTTGACGGAGCCTAAAATAAATTTCCAATGAGAAAAACTCAAATGCGAAAGAAAGGCAAAGCAATCCAAAAGTAATTCACAACAAAATGTAATATATGTAGATTTTACCTATGTATCAACAGTTGCACATATGATGGTGTTGACAAAAAAAGAAAATTTTATCACGCCAGGTATTAAAAGCTAGCCATATAAAGCTTTTGATGGTCTCTACATGTGTAATATTGTGACCCAATTTCTCATTGAATTGCAGGTTGAACTAGGTAAATATCTATACCAATCTCTTTGATAATATTAGCTTTTTCGCTTAATTCAAATAAGTGTTTAACAAAAACTACATGGTGTATTCATATTATGTTAGAATGCAAAATGGGTTTACATTGTCATTGATTTTATCCTGTCAATGTATTTCTTTTTGTGTTATGCTATTTATTTTACTTTGAAAATTTTGCCCTTATTTGGAACACGCTTGGAAACACTCAAATGGTAAAACTAGCCACTAAATGGGCCCAATGATTATTAATTTCTTGTTTAAAAGGCACTAGAGATTATGTCATTGCACTAGACAACTTCCCAAACCAACTATGTCAACTATCCCATTTGAACTATGGTGGTGGAGGTGAAGTCTGGCTAGCCCTAAATATTTTGAGGTCTAAAGCAAAGTTATACTTTAAAAAAAATCTTACATATAGAAAGTTAACCTGTTTTATTATACTTGTTAGATACTTCATCTCCCACATCGCGTTGGATGTTGAGATGGGCGTAAATGTCATAGCGCAATTTTTTTAATGGTATGCACATTATGAAATTGGTGCACACAACTTGCACAATATTCCACTCACACCACAAAATTTAATCATCGCGACAACTTACAGACCTAATCTGTGTCAGAAAAATTCATATCTAGGGAAATTTTATGAATACATAATAAATAATAATGTAAGAGCTACTTAAATCACAAAAAATCACTAGTGTGAAAATTGAACAATGCGTGGATTATATAAAAATATTAAATTAAAAAAATAGGATTTGCAAAATCAGGTGTGAAAATTAACGTTATTTTTTAAGTCATAACAATTGATGAGTCTTCCAATGTTGTGACAACGTTTGACTTTTAAAAAGTGAACGTGGAAGTGATTCCCATACTCTGGAAATTCTTCAACAAACACGGAAACATTGTCAAGGATTCAAGCACGCACGATCCTAACTTCCTCACGTTCATCCTTGAGAAGCTTTGTTTGATTGTCAAGAGTTTGGAGCACGCAAGCATCAGATATATTACTGTTGATATGGTGGATGAAATTCACGAGATGGTTAGAAAGCTTGAGAATATGGATTTCAATCTCGGGTGGCTTCATACGAAGCTCAAATACATTAAGGGTGTGCACGACAAGATTAAGGATTATCTGGCGTGAGAAGAAGAGATGATGGAAATTGTGGAGAAAGAAAAGGCTAGGTTTGCAGTCAAGCAAAGAGAAGTTCGTGAACTCGAAAAGATTTTCAAAACAATGGAGCACGGGGTGTAGGAGGTGAGAGACAAAATAAAACCTAAATATGAGACTAATGTTGCTGATGGACAATTTTAGTTCATCTTGATCTCTCTCCATTTGATTCCTTTAAACTTGCCCAACTTTGTACTATTTGATACTTTGAATGTTAGACATTGCTCTTTATTTTAGAAGAAAACTAACAACCGATGATTGAATTATCTCTAATAATTAGTGAGGCTTTCATTTCTAATATCCGCATTGTTACATAACTAAAATTATAAATCGATTCAAAATTTATCCGATATGTATTGAAAAATTATTCTACAAATTTTGAATATACGATATTAAAAATATGCGCAAAACTCGCACAAAATATGCCCCTTATTCTGAAAGAATTTTATTATTGGTATGCATATCACAAAATTTGTGCACAGAAGTTGCACAATATTCCACTAAGACCATAAAATTTATCATCGGGACAATTTACCAACTTTTTTTGTCACAAAGAGTCATATCTCGTGAAATTTTATCTATACAGATTAAATAATAAATTAGAACTACTCAAATTGCACGAAAACTCTAGTGTGAAAATTTAACAATGTGTGAACACTGATGGAAAGCCCCTGATTAAAGGAAGAAATAAAAGGCGGTTTCTGATTAACTTCCTTTAATGAGGACACAAAAGAGGTTTTCAGTTCGGAACTCCCACCGGGTCACATTTTTCAATTTAAAAGCGATTCTACATTAATTGAATGTGATTCCACCACTAATGAGAATTATTTAAAGGTGGTTCCACTTGTAGAACTTCCTTTAATTAAGAGGCAAAAGCCTTTCCGAACTAAGAAGTGCTATCCCTGGCCATTCTTTTATTTTAAAGACGATTCTAATTGTAGAACTTCCTTGAATGAGCTGCCTTTTCGGCCCAATATATAAACAACCCATTAGGGTTTCTTTCTTTATTCAATTTTTAGAAACTCCATTCCTGTTTCCTTAGTCAATTAATTCCTCAGCCTTTTTCCCTTTTCTTTATTCTCCCATCCGCCATCTCCACCTTCATCTCCATCTCTCCTCCATCTGCGACGCCGTCAAGCCCGTCCCTCACAACAACTCGGTCGAGCTCGCCTCTCACAGTGAATCATGGAGCCCGCCCCTCACCGATAGGCTGTCAGGCCTTTCCCTCATTGTGAAGCCGTTGAGCCTGTCGCCCCTCACCGATATTCAAAATATGCATAAAATTGCGTCATCATGACAATTTGCCAACTTTATTTTTGTCACAAAAATTCACATTTCATGAAATTTCATAAATATTAAATCACATATTAGAGCTACTCAAATTGCACGAAATCTCTATTGTAAAATATTAGCAACGTGTGAATTTATCGAATCATCAAATTCAAACAACTATATTTGAAAACTGTAGTTTTAAAATAACATTAATTTATAATCCATACTAAACGGTGATTGAATTATTCTGTATAAATAGTGACGTTTTCATATCTTATCTCTACATTCTTACATCACAAAATATTACAAATCGATTAAAATATTATCCAAAAAATTTGTGCGTAAAGTTGAAGAAAATATTCTTCCCCATGTTTAACTTTTGTAATATTGTATAAATGAATGATTGATTTTATATATCACTAGATATCACAATATACATGGATACCATCTAAACCTTTCCCACAAGGAGAATCAGATTACCATCTATAACCATTCCTACAAAGAAAAGGAAACTTAGGAGAAAGGAAACTTAATGAAAATATCCTCAATAATCCTCTTCTTATTAGGGCATGAAGATCAATAATGCCTAACTTGTGAAGAAAAATATGAAACTTTTGTCATCCAAGTACTTTAGTAAAAAGGTCAGGTGGTCGATTTGAAGTACGAATGTGATGAGTAAAAATTCTGCCAAACTGAATAAGATCGTGGACAAATTAATAACCAGTCTCAATATGTTTAGTAAGCTAATGAAATACAAGCTTTGTTGTAATTTGTATATTTGCTTGACTATCATAAAATAGTAGCATCAGAGAGGAATAACAAATACCCAATGAATAATGAAGATATTTTAGCCATAGAACCAAACAAATCAGCTAGTTGATTTCAAATACAAAGATTAAAAAATTTCCTAAAATGGATAATATCATGTACAAAATAACAATCAATCTCAATATGTTTATTGGTCTAATGAAACACAATATTTGCTGCAATATATATAACTGCTTAACCATCACCAAATAGACACAAATGAGAGGAATGCCCAATACCAAATGACTATCACTAAAAGCAATTGGTAACCTCTAGTCAACATTTAAAATTCTCTATCTCTCCGTTTTCTTTACTTAGTGATAGTTACTAATAGAATTTTGGAAAATTAAATTCTTTTTCTGTTGAAATAAATTTGAGAAAGTACTTTGGTTATTTTTATATATTCACCACACCTAATTAACTTCCTTTTTAAAAACTTTTGTTTTCATTGCACCAACAAAACTGGAAGCTTAATTTGCATCAGCTGATTAAAAAAAATCATATTCTTCCATCAACTTCAATGTAAAACTTCTCCTGTAAACTACATATTCGCTGATTCTTCATTCCATTTTTCTAAATTAGAAAATAATATAATGCAATGTTAAGGATGAAAATGATATATGAGCCTTTGCTCCTTAGAACCAGATTACTGCTGAAGCACCTAGGAAAACTAAATGCCACACATTATTACATTTGGCAAGAAAGAAACACCTCGCCTATTAATGAAGCTATTTTTCAACATCACGTAAGATCTTTATGAAAATATAATCTACAATACACTACCTTAGAGTGACCGGGGAGGAGAATTTTTGGTGCTCAAGTAAGATCTACAATTTTTGAGTTGAATATAAATTCAATGAATGCAATGTTTACATGTGTAATTAAAGGCGACACAAAACATGAGTTCTAACCCCAAAATATTGATGATCACACCAATATGTGAGAAAATTATATTGATGGTAATTTATGGGTTTAAGCCATTGGACATGGACATCGACTCTTTTATGAAAATCCTCCAACAAGTATTTCTATGGGGGAATTTGAGCTCTCAACAATCTATATAAAGTAAAGCATGGTTATGTTCTTTGATAATTGGGGGGGGGGGGGGGGGATAGTGGCTCGAACCTAGAAAAGAAATGAAATGCCTTGACTTAGCCTAAAATAAATTTACAACGAGAAAACTTCAAATGCAAAATAAGATATGATGATGTCAATGAAAAAAGAAACTTCTTTTAGGCCAGGTATTAAAAGCTAGCCAGACAAAGATTTTGATGGTCTTTGCATGTTTAATATTGTGACCTAATTTCTCATTGAATTACGGTTTGAACTGGGTAAATATCTATACCAGTATCTTTGATAAAATTAGCTTTTTCACTTCATTCAAATAAGGGTTTAACAAAAACTACATGGTGTATTCATATCATGTTAGAATCCAAAATGGGCTTCACATTGTCATTAATTTTATCCTGCCAAAGTATTTATTTTGGTGTTAGGCTATTTATTTTACTTTGAAAATATTTTTTTTCATTATTTGGAACACGCTTGGAAAAACTCAAATTGTAAACCTAGTCACTAAAAGGGCCCAATAATTAAGAATTTATTTTTTAAAATGCACTAGAGCCTGTGTCATTGTACTAGACAACTTCCCATACGACCCATGTCAACCATCCAATTTGAACTACAGCAGTGGAGGTGGAGCCGGGCTAGACCTAATAATTTTGAGACCTAAATCAAAATTATACTTATAAAATAGTCTTACATATACAACATTAATCTAGTTTATTATACCTCTAGGACACTCCTTCTCCCACATCGCTTTGGACAATGAGATGGGGAGAAATGCCATATAATCTTTTTTAATGGTATGTATAGTACAAAATTGATGCCCACAACTTGCACAATATTTCACTAAAACCATAAAATTTAATCATAGCGACAACTAAGCAACCTAAATTGTTTCAGAAAAATTCACATCTCGTGAAATTTTATCAACACATATTATATAAAATATAAGGGCTACTTAAATCACACAAAATCACTAGTGTGGAAATTTAACAATGTGTTGATTCTATGAAAAAAGTAATAGTACTTGCAAAATCAGGTGTGAAAATTAACATTATTTTGAAAGTCAGAACAGCCGATGAGTCTTCAAGTTTTGTGACAACGTTTCAAGGTTACAAAGTGAAGGCGGAAGTGATTCCCGTAATCTGGAAAGTTTTCGAAAAACATGGGGACATCTCAAGGATTTAATCATGCACGATTCTGACTTCCTCATGTTCTGCCTCAAGAAGCGTTGCTAGATTGTCAGGAGTTTAGAGTACGCAAGAATCAGAGATGTTACTACTGATATGGTGGATAAAATGTGCGAGATAGTTCTGGTGCTCTAGTGGGTGGATTTAAATGTCGGGTGGCTCCATACGATGCCCAATTACATCAAGGGTGGGCAGGACACGATTAAGGATTATCTGGCATGGGAAGGAGAGGGAATGGACAATGCATAGAAAGCAAAGGCTAGGTTGGCAGTCAAGCAAAGAGAAGTTTGTGAGCTCAAAAAGAAGGTCAAAGCAATGGAGCACGAGGTCGAGAAGGCGAGAGAAAAAATGAAACCTATGTCTGAGACTAAGATTGTTGATGGACAGTTTTAGTTCATCTTGATCTCTCTCCATTTGATTCCTTAAAACATGCCCAACTTTTTATTATTTGAATCTTTTAATCTCAGACATTGCTCTTCATTTTTTTAAACAACCGATGATTGAATTATTATTAATAAATAGCGAGGTTTAAATTTCTAATCTCCGCATTCGTATATCATTCAAATTTCAAATCAATTCAAAATTTATCTGATATCTATTGAAAATTAATTATACAAAATTTTAATATCTGATATTCAAAATACGCACAAAACTTGCACAAAATATGCCCCTTATCCTAAAAGAATTTTATTATTGGTTTACATAGCACAAATTGGTGCACACAACTTGCACAATATTCCACACCGACCCTAAAATTTATCATCGTGACAACTTACCAACCTTTTTTTTGTCACAAAAATTCATATTTCGTGAAATATTATCCACAAAAATTAAATGATTAATTGGAACTACTCAAATACCATGAAATCTCATGTGTGAAAATTTAACAATGAGTTAACACTGGTGGAAACCTTTGATTAAAGGAAGCGATCAATGGCGATACCTAAGGAACTATCTTCAATGAGGACCCGAAAGAGCTTTCGAGTTCGGAACTCCCTTCCCGTTCACATTTTTCACTTTAAAGGAGATTCAAAATCAATTAAAGGTAGTTTTTCCATTAATGGAAATCGATCAAAGGCGGCTCTACTTGTAAAACTGACTTTAATTAAGAGCCAAAAGCCTTTACGGACTCGAAAGTTCCATTCCAGGCCACTCTTTTACTCTTAAGGAGGTTTTAATTGTGAACAAGCTTTAATGGTCTTTCTTTATGGCCGAATATATAATCCCATTAGGGTTTCTTTCATTCGTCAATTTATAGAAAAACATTGCCTTTTTCTCTGCTCAATTAATTCCTTAGTCATTTTCTCCTTCATTTATGCTTCCATCCGTCACCTCCGCCTCCACACCTCCTCAATCCCTCCACCCCTACTCCATCCTCCTCCACCCACCCCCACCATAACACCGTCGAGCTTGCCCTTCACAAGGATGTCGTCGAGCCTGCCCGTCAAGCTATGATGTCGAACCTGCCCCTCACAAAGGCACGATCAGGCCTTTCCGTCACTACGACATCATTGAGCCCATCGACATCCTCGTCGCCACGGATCTCTTTACTACTCTGCTCCTCCATCTTCTTTTCTGCTCCGTTGTCTCTCACCGACATTCAAAATATGCGCAAAAATTGCACAAAATATATCATTTATCGTTAAAGAATTTTATTATTGGTATACATAGCACAAAATTTGTGCAAATAACTTGAACAATATTACACTCATACCATAAAATTTTATCATCGTGACAGTTTACCAACCTTATTTTTGTCACAAAAAGTCATATCTCTTGAAATTTTATCTACACCGATTAAATCACAAATTAGAGCAACTCAAATTTCATGAAATCTCTATTGTGAAAATTAACAACGTGCGAATTTTTCAAATCATCATATTCAAAGAAATGGATTTGAAAAATCAAGTGTGAAAATAACATTATTTTGAAATCCACACTAAGTGATGTTTGAATTATTATATATAGATAGTGATGTTTTCATATATAATCTCTGTATTCTAATGTTACAATTTGATTAAAAATTTATCAATAAAAATTTGTGCGTGGTGTTGAAGAAATTATTCTTCCCCAAGTTTACTTTTTGTAAATTTTGTATATATGAATAACTGGTTTTATTTATCACTACAGATCACAATATATAGGAATGCCATCTAAACATTTCCTACAAGGAGAATGAGATTACCATGTATAACCTTTCCTACAAGGAAAAGGAAATTGAGGAGAAAGGAAACTGAATAAAAATATCCTTAACAATCTTGTTCATGTTGATGCATGAGGATCAATAATGCCTAACAAGCGAAGAAGAATCTGAAACTGTTGTCGTCAAAGTCCTTTAGTAAAAAGGTTAGCTGGTCAATTTGAAGTATGAATATGATGAGTAAAATTTGGCTAGAGTGAATAAGATCATGGAAAAATTGACAACAAATCTTAATATCTTTAGTACGCTGAGGAAACAGAGGATTTATTGAAATATGTTTATTTTCTTGACTATCATAAAATAGACGCATCGGAGAGGGATGACAAGTGAATAATGAAGATATTTTAGCCATAGAAGCTAACAAATCAGCTACTGTATTTGAATTGCGAATACGATGAGTAACAATTTGTCCAAAATGGATAATATCACGGAAAAAATGATGATTAATCTCAATATGTTCAGTTCTCTAATTAAACAACATATTTGATGCAATATGTATAATTGCTTAACGATCACCAAATAGAAAAAAAAGAGGAATGACCAATACCAAATGACAATCACTAAAAGCAATTGGTAACCTCTCTAGTCAAGAATTAAAAATTTAAATCCGCTTTGTCTTTACTTAGTAATAGTTATTAATAGAATTTGTGAAAATTAAATTTCTCTTTGGTTGAAACAAATTTGAGAAAGTACTTTTGTTTTTTATTTATTCTCCCCTGCTAATTAACTTTTATTTTTAATACTTTCGTTTTAATTCCATAAACTATACCAAAAGCATAATTTTAATTATGTAATTAAAAAATCTCCTTTTTGCTCATGAATCTGAATGTAAAAGTTCTCCTATAAAATATGTATTTTGCTGATTCTTCTTCCCATTTTACTAAAATAATAGAATACAATGTTAGGACTGAAAATGATATATGAGCCTTTTCCCCTTAGTACCAAATTAATGATTAAGCACCTGGGAAAACTAAATGCCATATGTGATTACACTTTTGCAAGAAAGAAACACCTCACCTATTAATGAAGCTATTTTCCAGAACCATGAAGGAATCCGGACTTTAGCCTCATGAAAATGTAATGTACAAGGCACTGCATTAGAGTGACCGAGGAGAAGAATCTACGGCGCTCAAGTAAGATCTAGGGTTTTTTATTTGTAAATGAATTCAATGAATGCAATGTTTACCTGTGTACTTAAAGGTGGATGCTAAACATGAATTCTAACCCTTGAATATTGATGATCACGCCAAAATATGAGGAGATGATATTGATGGTAATTTAACGGCTTGGGCCATTGGACATGTGATTCGGCTCTTGTATGAAAAGCCTCCAACAAGTATTTCTATGGGGCATTTGGACATGTCCACAATCTAGAGAAAGTGAAGCATGATTATGTTTATTTATATTTGGGGAGATTATTGCTCTAATATACAAAAGAAGTGAAATGGATTGATGGATCCTAAAATAAATTTTCAACGAGAAAACCTCAAATGCGAAAAGAATGCAAAACAACCCGAAAGTAATTTACAAACAAATTGGATATATGAAGCTTTTACCTATGTATTAACTATTGTACATATGATGATGTTGGCAAAAAAATGAAACTTCAGTCAGACCATGCATTAAACACTGGCTACACAAAGCTTTTGATGGTCTCTTTATGTGTAATTTTGTTACCTAATTTCTCATCGAGTAATGGATGGACCTGGGTAAATATCTATACTAGGCTCTTTGATAAAATTAGCCTTTTCACTTCATTCATTTGAGGGTTTAAAGAAAAATACATGGTGTATTCATATCATGTTAGAATGCAAAATGGGTTTTCTATTGTCATTAATTTATATCCTGCCAAAGTATTTCTTTTTGTGTTAGGCTCTTTATTTATTTTAAAAATATATATTTTAACTTATTTTTAACACGCTTTGAAAAACTCAAATGGTAAAACTAGCAACTGAAAGGGCCCATTCATTAATAAATTATTGCTTGAAATACACTAGAGACTGTGTCATTGCACTAGAAAAATTCCCATACTAAACATGTCAACTATCCCATTTGAACTACGACAGTGAAGGTGGAGTCGGGCTGGCCCTAAGAATTTTGAGTTATGAAGAAAAATTATGCTCATAAAATAATCTTACATATACAAAGTTAATCTGTTTTATTATACTTATAGCACTCTCCAGCTCCCACATCGCGGTGGATGTTGAGATGGGCTGAAATATCAGCACGAATTTCATTAATGGTACACATAGCACGAAATTGGTGCACAAAACTCGCACAATATTACACTCATGACATAAAATTTAATCATCGTGATAATCAACCAACCTATTTTTTGTCACAAAATTTTATATCTCATGAAATTTTATCAACACAAGTTATATAAAAATAAAAGAGCAACTTAAATCACACAAAATCACTGGTGTGAAAATTTTACAATGCGTGGATTCTATAAATAAGTAAAATTAAAACAATAGAATTTTCAAAATCAGGTGTGAAAACATTATTTTTAAAGTCATAACAACCAATGGCCTTCCAATGTTTTGATAAGGTTCAAAGGTTACAAAGTGAAGGCTGAAGTGATTCGCGTGCTCAGGAAAATCTTTGACAAACTGGGGGACATCGCCAAGGATTCAAGCACATGAAATCCTGACTTTCCCATGTTCTTCCTCGAGCATCTTTGATGGATTGTCAAGAATTTTGATTACACGAGGTTTAGAGATGTTACTGCTGATATGGTGAAGAAAATATGCGAGACAGTTCTGGTGCTCGAAAAGATTGATTTACATGTCAGGTGGCTTCATATGAGGCTCACCTACATTAAAGGGGTGTATGACAAGATTAAGGATTATCCGGCATGGGAAGAAGAGATGATGGAAAATGTGGAGAAAGAAAAGGCTAGGTTGGCTGTCAAGCAAAAAGAACTCTGTAAGCTCAAAAAGAAGGCCAAAACAATGGAGCACGAGGTCAAGGAAGCGAGAAACAAACTGAAACATATTTATGATAATAATTTTGCTGATGGAATGTTTTAGTTCATCTCAATATCTCTCAAGTTATATCCTGGAAACTTACCCAACTTTGTACGCCTGGACTGAATTTCGCAGCTTTATGGTTTACAGAATTTATTTTTTAATAAACAAGACTTGGCATAGAAAGGGAATTAATACTTTTAATGCTAGAAATTGTTATTTATTTAGTAAAAAAACTAACAACTGATAATAGAATTGTCCTTAAAAAATAGCGAGGTTTGCATTTCTAATCTCTACATCCTGACATCATTAAATTACAAATAGATTCAAAATTTATCCTATATTTATTTTAAGTTTATTGTACAAATTTCGAATATCTGATATTCAAAATATGTGAAAACCTTGCACAAATATTTCCCTTATGATTAAAGAATTTTATTATTGTTATAAATTGCACAAAATTGGTGCATAGAGCTTGCACAATATTCCACTCAAACAAAAATATTTGTCATCGTGACAAAATAAAACCTATGTATAATAATAATGTTGCTGATAGAATATTTTTGTTCATCTCGATCTCCCTCTCCATTTAATTCTTGAAAACTTGCCCAACTTTGTACGCCTAGAATGAATTTTGCAGTTTTATGGTTTACGAAATCGAGTTTTTAAAAACGGGACTTTGCGTAGAGAGGCAATTGATACTTTTAATGTTAGACATTGATAATTATTTAATAAAAAACAACTAATGATTTAATTATCCTTAACAAATAGCGAGGTTTTCATTTCTAATCTTTGCATTCTTACATCACTAAATTACAAATCGAAACAAAATTTATCCGATATTTATTGAATGTTTATTGTACAACTTTTGAATATCCGATATTCAAAATACGTGCAATACTTGCACAAAATATGTCCCTTATGATTAAAGAATTTTATTATTCTTATACATAGCAAAAAATTGGACTACTGCAAATCCTTTAATAACGGAAGCAGTCACTTTAATGAGGAACTAAAAATGTTTCGAGTTCAGAAATATCTTCCCGGTCACTTTTTAAAATTTTAAATACAGTTCGAAATCAATTAATTCAGTTCTACCTTAAATAGAAATCTATTAAAGTCAGTTCAACTTGTAGAACCCCCTTTAGTTAAGAGCCAAAAGCATTTCCAAACTTGTAAGTGCTATCCCATGCGACTCTTTTATTTTAAAGGCAGTTCTAATTGTAGTACAGCTTAATGGGCTTCCTTTTTGGCCCAATATATAAACACTGTGCATTTTTCCATACTCAAATAATTCCTTAGTCATTTTCTCCTTCCTTTATTCTCTCATCTGCCACTTCTTCCTCCATTCCCCAACCCCTTCTCCATTCTCTGTCGTGACGCCATCGGGCCCTGGGACACCGTTGAACCCACTCCCAAGTATCCCTCTACCACTGCGCTGCTCCATCGTCTTCTCCGCTCTGTCGCCTCCCGCTGATATTCAAAATATGCCCAAAAATTGCACAAAATGTGCCATTTATCCCTAAAGATATTTATTGTTGGTATACTTTGAACATTATTTTGAAATCCATACTAAATGATGATTGAATTTTTCTATATAAATAGTGATATTTTCATATCTAATCTCCGCATTCTTACATCACAAAAAGTTACAAATCGATTAGAGTATCAATATATTATTTGCATGTTGTTCAAGAAAATACTCTTCTCCAAGTTTACCTTTGTGAAATTTAGTATATATGAATGATTGATTTCATTTATCACTAGAGATCACAATGTATGAGGACACCATCTAAACCTTTTCTACAAGGAGAATGAGCTTACCATCTAAAACCATTCCAAAAACGAAACAGAAACAGAGGAGAATGAAAAATTAAACGAAATAACTATAATAATTATCTTGATGTTGGAACATGAGAATCAATTATTCCTAACTTGTAAAGAAGAATTTGAAACAACTGTGGTCCAAGTACTTTGTAAGAAAGTCATCTGGTCTATTTGAAGTACAAATAAGATAAGTAAACATTTGGCCAGACAGAATAATATCGAGGACAAATTGACAACCGCTCTCAATATGTTTAATACTCTAATGAAACACAAGATTTCTTGCAATATGTATAGTTGCTTGACTATTAAAAATGAACGCATAAGAGAGGAATGACCAATACCCAATGAATAAATAAGATATTTTAGCCATAGAAGCTCACAGATCAGCTAGTTTATTTGAAGTATGAATACGAGTAGTAATAATTTGGCCAGACTGAATAATATCAAGGAAAAAATGTCAATCAATCTAAATATGTTTAGTACTCTAATGAAACACCATATTTTCTGCAATATGTATAGGTGCTTTACTATCACCAAATAGACGCAAAAGAGAGGAATGACCAATGCCAAATGATAGTCACTAACCTTAATTGGTAACCTCTCTAGTATTTTTCTATCATTGGCCTCTTTCAACATTTAAAATTCTCTAACTCCTCTTTTTATTTATTTAGTAATAGCTAATAATAGAATTAGGTAAATTAAATTCCTTTTTGGTTGAAATAAATTTGTGAAAGTACTTCCTTTTTATGTATTCTCCCCAACTAATTAACTTCCTCTTCGATATGAACCTCCTTGCGAAGACTTTGGATTGGGGAATTTTATATCTTTAACTAAACAAAGGATTTTGCAAACCTTGGTATAGCAGCACGAAAAGTCATCAACTAGCCCTCGGGATTGTCCAATTCATGAGATTTATGAACCTAACTATCCTGCAGGATTAGTTCACAAATCAAAGGTATTGAGCAACAATGAAGAATGCTCACAAGCGAAGAGTATGAACTCAAAATTTGAATATATGATTGATGAAAGTGTCTAAAACTATAGAATACCTCCCCTATTTGTAGGGTTTACATCATCCAAACCGTACTTCGAATCAGAATGGGATTTGTTAATTTCTGTCAGAAACTCAATAAAATTATGGCATCTTGAAAAAGCTAAAACCATATCTAGCTAGAATACCTAAAATAAAATGGAGATATGGCCAAATTTTTCATGAAGTAACCTTGAAAGAATATTTCGTTATATAGTCTTACCAACTCTAATTCTAATCAGAATAAAACTAAATATTTTAAATCCTAAGGGACTAGATTTTGAAATGGGGATTGTACAAATATACCCCTATATAGTAAGGAAAGTGCAGATATAACCCTCAGTTAATTTTTAGTGCAAATATAACCCTGACTATTGAATGAAAGTGCAAATA
>JAULKM010133382.1:0-19171 GCA_032355605.1 Rubia tinctorum
ACATAAATATCCAAGGATTTACACAATATTTCAGCTCAATATCAACCCAAAATACATGGTAAAATCAACCCAATCAACATTCTTATTGCTCATGAATTCCACCATACAATGAAGAATGGGAGAACAAACGGGCTTGGACACTTGAGCTTAAAGATGGACATGAGTAATGCGTTTAGCAAGATTGAATAGGAGTTTGTATGTTGTACACTTAAGGCGATGGGCTTTCCATAAGCTTTTATTAGTTTGATTTGCCTATGTCTGTCAACGGTTTCTTTCTCATTTATCCTGAATGGCGGAGAGATGAGACTTCTCCACTCGAAGAGAGGACTCGGACAAGGCAACCCCCTCTCCATATCTCTTCATCATATGCTCGAAAATCTTCTCTGGGCTTCTGATAGATCTTATATTCTCAAGAAAGATCAAAGGAATTGGCGCATCCAGATGTGGTCCCAAGAACTCTCATTTATTCTTTGTAGATGAAATGCTTCTATTTGGGGAAATAACGGAGCAACAGGAAAAACTTCTCCATTGGGCTATCACTCAATTTGATAATGTTTCAAGGAAAAGGATAAAAGCGGACAAATCAGGCATCTTGTTCTGTCCTAACACGACTAAGGAGGCAAAGGCTAAGGTATGTGATATTTTAAAATTCCCGAGGTTGCGTCACATGGAACCTATCTAGGACTTTCCTCAAAGATCGGTCAGTGAAAAACAAATATCTTCAAAAGGCTGAAAGAAAAAACCAGGCTTAGAATTGATGGATGGAGCAAGAGAAACCTTTCGAAAGTAGGGAAGAAGATACTTATAAAATCAGTATTGTAGGCCATTCCAACATATTCCATGAGTTGCTTCACCATACCTGACAATATTCTAGATCATATCTGGAGTATGATAAGTAAATTTTGGTGGGGAGAGGACACGACTAGAAAGCAAAAAAATCCCTTAGGTGTCATGGGAAAAAAGGGCACGCTCAAAGATGAATAGAGGGTTGGGATTCCGTGACTTAAGAGAAGCTAATCTGGTTTTATTGGGTAAGCAAGCATGGATGCTTCTAGTAAATCCGGAGGTTCTGGTAAGGTCTTAAGATAGAAATATTTCCCCAACCTCACTATTTTCGAAGCTGTAGGAGGATCTCGACCATCATGGTCTTGGAGAAGTATACTTAAAGGAGTGGATTTACTTAGGATTGGGTGTCTAAGTGAGTTTAAGTCGGGATTACAAACAAGTATTTGTCATGATCCATGGCTGAAAAGGAAGGACAATTTTTGTGTGCAGAAGCCAGACCGCATCCCGGCAACGCAGTCAAAAGTTTGTGACCTAGTTGACGGCGACACGAACTAGTGGCGCAAGGAACTTTTGGCCGATTTATTCCACCCCAAGGATGTTGCAGTTATAAGGAAAACTTGTCTGCCTATCTCTTCCGGAGTTGACCGCTACAGTTGGCACTATGCTCCCACGGGAAAATACTCGGTTAAATCTGCTTACCATATGCTGGTGGAATCACAGAGATCATGGCTTCACAGTCATCATCCGATGGACAATAATGCAAAGAAATTAGAGTGGATTCTTGGAAGGGGGAGGTTAAAGAAAATTAGGATGCTAAGTAGGGTAGCAATTCAAACTGGAGAATAATGGGAATGACGCATTTGGAGAATGCGTCCTCAAGGGTTTTTAAAAAAATTGTAATTCAATATTTTTTACAAAATTAAAAATTGAGAGGAGGCATTATCCAAATGCGTCCTCTGGGGTTTTTTTTCAAAAAAAAACAAATATTCCCCTACTCCAAAATCATAAAATACGAACTCAAATCTAAAAATTTGTTCCGTTCCCCCCAGCTTGTTGTCAATTCATAGAAAATCTTAATGTCGTAGTATTTCTATCCCGAATTTAAGAAATAATAATATTATTAAAAATGAGTTCATGTGAAAATTATATTTTTATTTAAATTCGACCCATAAATAACTCGAAAAATAATACTATTATAATATTTTTTACAAATAATAATTAAAATAATTATATTTTTCAAAATAATTATAAATCATAATTCAATTACAATAGTATATAAAATAGTTATATTTATATAAAATAATACCATTTGTATTTATAATATAAAATAATAAACTAATGATTTTATAAGAAAATCAAATATATTTATATTAAAATATTACTAAAAATAATATTATTAAACCTTTTGTGTATATTTGCCCAGGATATTGGAGTTGAAATATATGTGTAGGAGGTTGAGGGAACAGAGGAGGTGCTAGCCGAAAGGGGAGCAAAAACACGGAAACCGGCCGAAAAATGGTGACCACGGCTGCTCTATTTTGGGTTTTAAACCGGAATGCGTCTTCAAGAATTTGAGGGGGGAAATGGTGAAAACACATTCGGTGAATACTTCTTCAAGATTTCAGGGGAGGAAATCAAGACTGAAAAGACGCATTCTATGAATGCGTCTTCAGAAATGGGCCGGAAAAAAATGAAAAACATGAAGACGCATTTCAGTGCGTCTTTTTCAGCTGAATTTTTTTTAAATAAAATAAAATGATTGAGATGCGTCCTCAGCATTTGCATCCGGACGTCGGTGGCACTGTAGCACCAAACAAAAAAACAATCCAAGAAATTATGGTATAGGCTATGGAAGCTACACATTCCACAGCGAGCAAAGCATGTTGGCTGAAGATTCTGCACTGACTCGCTGCCGACCACGAAAAATCTTCGCAAACGAACAATGGAGGTTGCAAACTCTTGTGCATTGTTCGGCGAAGAGAATGGAACTACGAGCCACATTTTCTTCAAATGTTGCTACGCAAAGGATGCATGGAAATGCCTTGACAAGCAAGCAACACTTGATCCCGCGAAAATGAATCGGGGAGAGCTTTGGTTCAAAAAGCTGCTGGAATTAAGTTATGAAGAGAACGCAGAGTTAATAGCCATGGTTTGTGATGGGATTTGGTTTCAAAGGAATCAGAATTTTTTTGAAAACAAATGCCTAGCTCCGGAGATGATGATTGCAGGCATTATGGCGAATCTGAGGAGCTCTAAGGAGGTGAATGAATGGGAACTCCACACCCATTCCCTGCTACGTCCGCCAGCGAGAGGTCGCAGAATTCTTTTTGATGCCCGAACGGCAGACCAACTCGCAACCGTTGAGCTGCTGCAACTAGACAATGAAGGCCGTTTCGAGTGCGCGAAGGCATCCAGATCCACGGGAGTTATAGATCCAATTCAGGTGGAGGCGTTAGCATTATTAGAGGCGATAAAGTGTGCAGCTGAGGCCAATACCAATGAAATATGGATCATAGGTGATGCACTTGCAGTGATTCGTATGGTACGTGGCGAAGTTGAACTGCTGCTTTCTTGTGTCAACATCGTTAGCCACATACAAAACCTACTAGATGAATTTGTCATGTTGGATTTCTATGGATAGGAACATCCTAGCTCATAGTTTAGCTAGTTTTGCAAAGTCGAGCTAGTCTCAAATGAATATATGGGTCACGGCGTTTTCAATAACATAAAATGATATTTTACTTTTAAAAAAGAGCGTTTCACCATTATTTTTTTATCTAGTCCAATAAAAATATACTTATGACAATTGATCCTTTCTACTACCTCATTTCCAAAATAAATTACTTAATTTGACATTCTGAAATCAAACCAATCCAAGTTTAACCATTAAATTCTCTTTATATATATAATACTATTATCATGTGATCTAATTTTAGAGTCATCATAAAATATATTTTTAAATTATTATAATACTATTATCATGTGATATGATTTTAGATTCATCATAAATTATATTTTTAAAATTCTTTATATAATAAAAGACAAAATTTGGGAAAGAACGTCTTTCCCTAGGGGTTTAATTAGAATAATATGAAATTAGAGGTTTATATTCTGTAGTAACTGCAAGTGAAACATTTTAGTTTTGCTTAGTAATATTACATATTTAGATTAAAACATATACTCCTTCTCGTCCCTTTATTTGTGTCCTACTTCGCTATTTATTAATAAAGTTAATATTGTTTAGATTTTAAAAATTCCTAGACATATATATAAATATAAAAATTATCTTGTGATATTTTTCTACGTTCATCTTTACATCTTTACGTGTATTTTTTGAATATCTATTTTCTAGATTTTTTTATTATATATTTAAGATATCAAACTCTTAAAATCATCATTAATAGTTTAAAAACAAGAACATGCATACAGATGTAATGTTTCTAACAAAAAATCAAATAGTCGTGTGAGTTTACCCAAATTATTTATAACCCGAATTTGACTCGCATATTAAATAGGTAATAAGCCCAGTTTAAAAGTTGTTAAACTTAGATAGGATACTGTGAGAATTCAACATATATTTTCTCATTTTAGTTGGAACATACAAAGATTGAAAATATATCAATTTCCTTAATTTGAATTATGTGGGAATTTAATTCCTGCAATAATTTTTATTTCATGAAAAGTTATTTTCGTGATCGAATTCCTAAGACATACATAAATTGCGTTTTGTTGCACATGAAGAATTTTGTATTTCCTGAGATTTATTTACGTTGATGTTGTTTGGTTACACGGAAGGAAGTGGAAAAAAGTTACGCTTATTGGAGGGAAATTGAAAAAATTTACACGCGTTTTGCGGGATGAAAAGATAATTACACGTTAAAAGCATGGAGAAATTTTGTTCAGCCAAAGGGGTTCTCGGTAAGACATTTCTCATGTTATGTGGGAAGTTCAATTTCTTCAGCATTTCATATTCCCTCATTTTCAATATTTTACGTCAACCAAACTCTACTTATTCTGAAATTCTGAGATTTTGTAATTACCATAAATGTTATTGCATACCAAACAACTCCTAAGTAATTAAAATTGATGTATTTAACTTTTAAAAATTAAATTAAGAAACTTATTCTTGAACGGAGTTTTAATTATCGAAAGTCAGTGTGTTCGTTGCATTTTGCGTAGGATCAGAATCGATGCATTACATAGGAATTGGGATAGCCTTCATTTATATTCTCTATGTCCTTGATAAATTAACATGTTTGTTTTTTAACCAATTTTTTTAGTGTAGTTGATGTGACAAGGAAAAAATTGTGAAAAAAATATGAATGTATTGGAAAAGTCCTAAATCTAGTCCAAAAGTTGTTAAAATTAAAAAGAATGTGAGAATTTAAGAACATATTTTGAATAATTTAAGGGTAATAATGTGTGATTGTATTCATGCTCTGGAGTACATTATATAAAGGCACAAAAACCTATAAAGAAAATGAAAAGGAATCTAATCTAATTACAGTTTTAGTTACAAGTAATATTCACATAATATTGCTATTCCTTAATACTCCTCCTCAAGTTGGAGCATGGAGATCAGAAATACCCAACTTGCTAAGTAATGATTGAAACTGAGTTCGTCTAAGAGCTTTGGTGAACAAGTCCGCAGGTTGATTAGACGTGCGAATATGATGAGTAACAAGAGTACCTGACTGTACAAGACCACGGACAAAATGACAATAAACTTCTATATGTTTTGTACGTTTATGGAACATTGGATTTGCCGCAATGTGAAGAGCAGATTGATTGTCACAAAATAATCAGATAGAAGCAGAATGGACAACACCCAAGTCACGAAGCAAAAAACTTAAGCCACAACAACTCACAACAGGAAACAACCATAGCACGATACTCTGCTTCAGCAGAAAAATGAGAAACTGCAGGTTGCTTCTTGGTTTTCCATGAAACTGGAGAATCACCGATCGTCACAAAGTACCCAAAAAGAGAGTGTCGCGTAATAGGGAAAGCATCCCAATCAGAATCACAATAAACAGTCAACTGTAACGAACTACGTGAAGAGAGAAATAAATCTTGACTATGATGACTCTTCAAGTAGTGAGGAACTCGAATCGCAACTTGCCAGTGAGGAACACAAGGAGACTTCATAACTGAGCAAGCGTATGGATAGAATAACTAAGCTCAGGATGAGTAATATTCAGGTAAATGAGGCAACCCACCAAGCATCGATACTGCTCAGGATTATTATAAAAGGGGCCTTCAACTTTGGCAAGATTATACGGTTTCTCCATAGCGAAATCAGTCGGTCTAGAAGTCGACAAACCTGTGTCAGATAAGATATCTCGGGCATATTTCCTTTGTGAAAGAAACATCTCATCCGGTCTTCTAACAATCTCTATACCCAAGTAATACATAAGTGTACCAAGATCCTTCATGTGAAAACAAGAGGTTAAGTATTTCTTGAATTCAGAGATGAGCGACGAAGAACTACCAGCAATGACCAAATCATCCACATAGACAAGGATATGCAAAGAAAATGAGCCACGATTAAAAGCACATAGAGAGCAATTTGCCTTACTCTGAACAAACCAAATGTACGCAATGCCTAAGCCAATTTTTCAAACCAATTGTTAGGAGCTTGCCGAAGACCATAAAGGGATTTCTGAAGGCGACAAACCTGGCCAGGAGGCACGGGATAGCCCTGTGGAGGTCGCATAAATACATCTTTATGCAAATCACCATGTAGAAAAGCATCATGCACATCCATCTAGTGAAGCTCCCAACCACGAATGACTGCAACTTACAAAAATAGATGAACTGAACTCATCTTCGCAACAGGGACAAATGTCTTTGTATAGTCAATAACTTCTTTCTGGAAATTTCTAAGGAGCACCAGACGATCTTTGTGACACTCAATGGTACCATCATACTTGAACTAGGTACGATACACCCATTTGCATCCAATGGCAGTCTTATCCAGAGGTAATAAAGACAAAGTCCATGTCTTATTGCGCTCAAGCACATTGATCTCATCAGTCATTGCATCGCGCTAATAAGCATACTTCGAAGCCTTAGAGTAAGTGGTGGGATCTTCACTAGAAGTTACTGCACCTAAAAATCTAGAATGTGTGCTAGAAAATTTATTGCAATTTACAAAATCATTTAAAGGAAAGAGAACACCTGAGGAATGTTACATCACATGTGTGATCATAGAAGTGGGGGGGTATTTCTATGAACAAAACAAAGAAGACATAATCTTCCAAATAAGTTGGAGGTCGACGATTACGAACACTCTATCGTATGGGGGCAGCTCGGCCGCAGGTGGCGGCGCCGGGGACATAACTGACAAAGTAGGCAGTGGAGGAGGCGCCGGAGTACTGGTCAGCTATGGACTGGTCGGAGTAGCTATATACATCTTGTGAGGAGTGTGATTAAAGGCGGCTGGAGGTGCGTGGAGCGCGTGAGGCTCAGTGGCAGGCAGCACGTTAGGTACTGATTCAGTCAGCGGCAAGTTAATCGACAGTGACAAGATGGTCGACGGCATCATGGTGATCGACGGTGACAGGGGGGCCGGCGGCGGTGAGGTTACCAGTGACGGCTAGGCTTATGGTGGCTTAACATATGGAAACTAGTCTTCATAAAAATCAGTATCCCGATTGTTAAAGAAAGTATGGGATTCCAAGCCATAAAGGAGATAACCTTTCTTTCTGGTAGGATACCCAAGAAATAGACATTGACGACTTCTTGGAGCAAACTTGTCACCGAATCTGGGGATGTATGAAGCAAAACAAAAACATCCAAATACGCGCAAATTCTTGTAATTTCGGAGACGTCCATAGAGTAACTCAAATTATGTGCGACCATCGAGTTGTTTAGTCGGTGTCTGGTTAATCAAATATGCAGCTGTAAGAACACATTCTCCCTAGAATTCAATTGGCATATTGGCTTTAAAGCGCAAAGCACGAGCCACATTTAACAAATGACAATTCTTGCACTCAACACAACCATTCTGCTGTGGTATATCAACCATATATATCTAAAAAATAATCACAGATTCAGTAAAATATGATCTCAAAGGTAGAAATTATGTACCATTATCAGCCCGGACACGCCTAACCACGTGGCCAAACTTGTTCTTGACCAGGGCACGAAATTTAATAAATCTAGAGGCAACTTCTGACTTAGAAACTAATAAACAAACCCAAACATATCGGGAATAGTCATAATGAATCACTAGAATATGGTGTTTTATAAGGACCACAAACATCACAATGAATCAATTCGAATAAAGAACTAGCATTCGAAAAACTCAAAGGAAAACTATTTCTAGTCTGTTTGGCTCTATGACATACAGAACGAGGAACATAAACATTATTTGTGCTAAAATCAAGAGTAGAAACAGATTACAACACAGTAGATGAAGGATGCCCAAAATGCTGATGCCAAAAATCAGAAGATGAAACTAAAACAACTGTTGGAATAGACTACAAGATATGAGGACGAACATTCGTATCCAGCAGACGAAGTCAATAACCCCCCCCCCCCCCTTGTTGTTCACCCACACCAATCACATTCCTTGTACTTATTTTCTGTAAAATTCAATAATTTTCAGTAAACAAAGCTAGATATTTTAAGGCAAACAATAATCTAGAGCATGATAATAAATGGCATCGAGAGTAGGTATGTAGAGCACATGAGTAAGAGTAACATCTCCAAAGCTAATAGAACCATATTGTGTCGCATATGACACATATCCATCAGGCAGTATAACATTCACAGAATTAAGTGCAGTAGTAATGTCAATCAGATAACCTTTGTTACCAGTAATGTGATATGAGGCTCCCGAATCAAGAATCCATGGTAAAGTAGACTTACCTGATCCATGGTCAGACACATCATTAAACTGATTAAATAAAATGTAGGGTCGTACTCCATTGATCATCAGACATAGCAGGACTAAAGTCAGTGCAGACAGGGGTACGAGGAGCGGCCGCCGCAGAGTGACCAGGTGGCAAAACAGAAACACCGACAGAGAGTGATGGAGCCAGGCGAAGGCCGGTGGCCGGTCAAACATTCCTGACGGCTGCGGTCGATAGAGTCGGCCCCGTCTTCTTAGATTTCTGGTTCAACTCTTTGAACCAATCCGGTACGCCTGTGAGCTTGAAACAGGTATCTTTGTCGTGACCCATGCGATGACAATGCGTACATGTGAGATTCTTGCAATCAGCTGAAGTGAAAGCAACTGTCGAAGAATCCGAAGATGGTGGGAGTCGTACAGCATATACCATGGAGTCGGTTGAAAGATCGCGAGACCAAATGACGGCTTTGTGATTCTCCTCCTGAGCAACAAGAGCATATACACTCATGACATGTAGCAAAGGATCAGTGGTCATGATGTTGGATCGCAAGGTGTGATAGAATTCATCAAGACCGAGGAGAAATTGATAGATCGTATCTCTCTCACGTTCTTGGAAGGCATTGGCAGCATGGTTGCAAGTGCATAGTGGTTTACAAGCTTCACGGGTGCAAACTAAAGGAGATCGAAGGGAGTTGTAATCACCAAACAACTTATTCATTTTACCAAAATAAATAGCAACAGTCTGACCATTATGCCGAAAGTTCTGTGTACCTTCACGTGTCTGCATAATTTTTGGACCATTCCCAAGAGTAAATCGTGGCATAGTAGCTAGTAGAAGAACATAATGGTGGATCTAGAGTTTGTAAGATCTAACGTACAATAACTCTAGGGAAATCAACTGCATCAGGATGATTATCTGGGGGTTTTGTAATGGTTCCATCAATGAAACCAATATTCTTCTTGGCAAGCATAGCGCCACAAATTGCAACAGGCCGTTCAAGGTAATTCTCTTCACATTTAAGTATGACATGACAGATTGACAAACCGGAACCGTTAGAAGTGCTAAGGTAGTAAGGATCGTTCAGAAATCGACCAAAAGGTACAAATAATTGAGTGCTAGATTGTATCTGCAACTGTTTGAGTAAAGCTATAATCACGTCGGTGGTATTCAGATTCTGTAGCTTGTTAGCTGCACCTTCGACGGCGATGCAGGCATGCTCAGCGGTATCGAAACCTGGACCATAGGCAAGATCAGACATGGTAGTAAATTACGCATATCAGCGGCAACCAGATATGGCAGCGGCACTGAAAATTAGACAGCAAAGGTGTGGTGGCGCGTGACTTAGTCGGAGGCGGCACGTGGATCAGATCTGCGGCACGTGTGGATCACGCACAGATGGATCTAGGCAGAGCGTTGCCGGCGGACGATCGAAAAAATAGGAGAAGAGGATGCGTGAGTCGTCAGACGGCGGATCAGCGGAGGAATATGGCTGACGGTGGCGGCGCGTGTTGGAGACGCGCGGCAGCAGAAATTTTCTTTAGAATTTCTGGATTTTAGTCTCTGATACCATGAAGAAGTTAAGGCTAATAATGTGCGATTATATTCATGTTTTGGGTACATTATATAGAGGTACAAAGATATTCATGCCTGAGATACATTATATAGAGGTACAAATACCTATACATAAAAGGTAAAGGAATCTAATCTTAGTACAATTACGAGTAATATTAACATAATATTGCTATTTTTAAATATATAATTTTTTATTTTAAACCATTTTTAAAAATATATCATTTTAGTTGGATCAGACAAAGATTAAAAATATACTCCCTCTATCCCAGATTAAGTTGCACTTGTACTATTCATTTAGTCAAAATTGACTAATTTAAACTATAAAATTCTATCGATATATAAGTAAGGATATTATCATGTGGCATAGTGTTAGATTCGTTTTAATGTGTATTTTTAGAATATTAATTTTTTATAAATTTTAATTGTACATAATTAAACATATTAATGATCAAATATTTTTTTATTCAACTGTTAAAAGTTAAAGTGTGTAAATTAAACTGGGACAGAGGGAGTATCATTTTTTACAAAGGAAGTATGTTAATTAAACTACTAAACTATTGAATACACAGGGCTTAGCCCAAAGAAGAGAACTGTATGAACATGGCCGTATTAGATAATAACCAACATTTTATGTGTATTGGCTTTGTAGTGGTGTATTCGGCTTCATGGTGAAATGAGTGCATCCTATCCGTTTTTATCAGCTCATTTGGATCAGATTGGGTGAATGATCCAATTTAAATCAAACAGGTTGGGTCAAAATTTAACCCAAATTGATCCATTTTAATCCATTCATATTTCTGCCTCATTTTCTTTAAAAGAAAAATTAAATCATAAAAAAATATTAGTTTAATTCAATCTATTCCCATTAATTTACTTCATAAAAGTTTGATATTCTTGAAAAAATATATATATTAAAAATAATTTTTTTTGTAAAACTACTATTAATAATAAATGATATATTGATTAAAATATAAAATATGCATACATATTATATAAATAAATTTTAGTAAAATTATATCTTTTATTTGAAATATTAAAAGTATTATAATTGAGTAAAATTAAAATAATTGCATTTTTATTAATTGAATAATTTATAATTACATAAAATAAAATATTCTTATTTTATTTTATGTTATATGAAAATAAATTATCATTTTATTTATTATTTATATATTAATATATTTAAAAATTATACATTTTATTGAATAATTTTTTTTAAAACTATGATTTGGGTCGATATAGGTTAATTTGGATCAATTTTGTGACCCGGTCCAACCCGACCGAGCAAATTATGAGATTTTTTATCCGATCCGACTTGTTTGACCTTAAATTTTATGTCGATTTGGGCCGAGTCAGCTGGTCCGCCCTGAATTTGCCGTCACCGTTGGTCACAGGAGTACTCAACGGTGGTGCTCACCATTCATCATCATTCTCCCACATGAAATTGGGTTAGTTGAACTCTAAAATCTTCACCGGTGATGTTGGAGGGGATGTTGAATGATTAATCAAAATTCTTCATCGGCTATGGCGGTGGCGGTGGCGGTGGATTGTGAATGTTGTTGGCAAGATCGGAGGATGAGAACGTTGGTGGCAAGCTGGATCTAGGGGAGTGGAGCTAGCGATGGCGAGTCAAGCGCTAATTGGTGGCGATCGACTTGGAGCAGACATCACAAAGGGGGAGAATGAGCATTCGACTTGGAGAAGTAAGAGAATTCGGAGACAAAATTTGACTTGGGCTCTGGTTTTGCAAGGATTCCAATCGAATTAAAGGAATGTTTATTGTATTTTGCAAGGATTTCAATCGAATTACACGTATTTCAATCGACTTAAAAGAAAGGTTACAAAGATTACAATCGGCTGAGAAAAGGAAAGAATTTCGACCTGGGCTCTGACTTCTTGCTGAGTTCACCAATTAAAGGAAAGTTTTTAATTATGTGTAAACAAAAAAGGAAAGCTTGATTATGTTATGTGTGTTCACTCGGCATTTCAAAGTTGAACCGTCTTCTATTGAAATTGAAATGTGTCCTTCAAATTTTACATTCGAATTGAACGATGAGTTCATAACCTCCATTAGAAGGTAGTCTTAGTAATTTTTGTATGGAATCATTTTTCAACGGAGCCGTTAATGTCTATACTTCCACTAGGATAAACTGAATGTTAAGTGACAAAAGTTTCCACCAACATTTCAACACTGAATAATCACAACAACAAAAAAAAAGAGTAGTATGCATTCTAGTGAATGGATGGTTTATTCTTACAATCAACTTTCATCATTCTGACATCTATTTATAGAATTCAATAACCTTCCAAATGAGCACAGCTTTTTTACGTTGAAAGATTAGTTGTCTTGAGGATGAGATTAGTTTACACCTCTTGAGATTGCTTGCATGAATGACCACTTAGATCATCTCCAATGCAACCTTCTTTAGAGAGAACTTCTATTGCCACATAAGTCTCACAGACGCTCAACTCCAAATTCACTCTCCAATCCGAGGGTCAAAGGCGAGGGTCTATATTACGTGGCAGAAAATTTCATCGACCCTGTCGAAGTGACCTTCTATTCTCAGAGGGTGAAATTGAAGGTCGCGTTTTGCCAAATCAGCCCAATATTGAGCGGGTGATTCAAATTTTATTGTTTCACAGTAGGGAGTCTCTCTTATTTTTAGGATGCACGTGTAAATATTTCAGTAAAATAAGAGCATCTCCAGTGCATGGGGAGTCTCCTTTTATTTTTAGGATACACATGTTAATATTTTATTGGTTATTTTTAGGATACACGTGCACAGGGAAAGAATCGATTTTTGGCGGTTTACACGTCAGGGCATAGTTATTCATGTGAAGGTTGGATTGGAGAAGAATTCTAAAAGATACATGCAGTTAAAATTTTCAATGTGACGTCAGATTAAAGGTGAAAGAAAGAACCAATAAAATATTAACACGTGTATCCTACAAATAAGAGAGACTCCCTACTGCGAAACAATAAAATTTGAATCGCCCGCTCAATATTTTGGCAAAGCGCGACCTTCAATTTCACCCTCTGAGAATAGAAGGTCAATTCGACAGGGTCGATGAAATTTTCGGCCACGTAATATAGACCCTCACCTTTGACCCTTTGGATTGGAGAGTGAATTTGGATTTGAGCGTCTGTGAGTCTTATGTGGCAATAGAAGTTCTCTCTAAAGAAGGTTGCATTGGAGATGCTCTTAAAATGGCGAACGACTTGGGAGCCCCCTGAACTCCCTCCACCGTTCACCTTTGGCCCATAATTTTTTGAACACTTTTGGTCACTGAACTACCAAAACTTCTTAATCGTAATCTTTTCGTCCGATCAAAGCATCAAGTGTTAGTCAAAACGTCAATTTTAAGGGTAAAATAATAATTATATATTTTTTATTCTTTTTTCTCTTTTCTTTTTCTCTTTTCCCTTTTTCACTTTCCTTTCTGCGTTGAGGGGCAATCAAAATTCACTCGTTCTTCGCCGTCTCCCGCAGCTTCAGCATCGACCCCGTCACCGCTTAAGCGCCGATCTCATTCTCCGTCGTCTCCCGCCACTTTGACACATCCAAGGTTTCTGGGGTTGGGCTTGGTGTCTCGGCCCAATGGTTTGGTTTCAATTGTGCAGAGAAAATACGGAAGCGGTACGGGAGCGGCAAGGGCAGCGGCACGGGAGTAGTGGAAGGCTAAGGTGGGTCGGAGAAGAAGAAGAAATGGGAGGGGGTGAGGGGAGTGGCCCTAGTGCGGCATAAGGCGGAGATGGGTCGGAAAAGAAGAAGAAATGGGGGTGGGTGGGTTTTAATTAAGAAAAATATTAGGGGTTGGATTTCAATTGTTAAAAGATGGGGGAGGGGCTAAGTTTTAATTATTAAATAAAAGATGGAGTGGGGCTGTAATTAAAAAAAAGATGCAGGGGACTGGGTTTTGAATAAAAAGATGAAAAGTCATTTTTTCCCTCAATTAACAGAGGAAAAATTAGAGTTAATATTTTGACCTGGCGGAAAGGCCATGATGACGCAACAATTTCGTAAATCGAGGGGCCAAAAAATTCCAAAAATGAGGGACGAATGGGGAACGATAGGGATAGTTCATGGGTAATAGAAGTCGTTCGCCCCTCTTAAAATAACAATTGGAAAGACCTTCGGAAGTAGTTATGGAATGGTAATTTCCTTTGTCATTTCAAAAAAAAAATTAGAACATCCACAATGGTAGTGGATTCAAGGAGTATTTCTTAAGTGTCACATCATTAATTTTAATAAAAATTATGTAAGAACCAATATCAACAATGGAATGATATTTGAAAATGATTTATTTTGCGCCACATCACCATCTCTAATAAAAATATTTAAAAATATATATATTATATAATATCAATATCATGCAAATTAAAAATTATATTGTAGTAACTATATAATTATAACACGAACATATTTATTCTTTCATCCATAATAATATTTTATATAAAATTTATATGATTAAAATTATCAAATATCAATCAATATCATAATATTTTCTAAAAAAACTACATTTGATCCTTATTTATAAAACGTTTGAAAATGTATTCAGCGATATCCGCTCTAAGTCGATGATGATGTTCCGATCCCGAATCTCCGAGCGCCGATAGATTGAAGTTTGAATATATTGAATTATCTTTTCCGTGATTTGCATAGTGGACTTTGATCTTCTATATTCAAATATAATAGATTATGTGATATTAAATAATATTAAATACATAAATAAAAAATAAAAAAATCTCATTTATAAAAAATATATACGTAATCAAAATTAAACTTTGATTATAATCCAATCAAATTAAAAATACAAAACAAGTCATGCCAATAGTCCATCATTGATTGGTTGGTCTTTCACAGATAAAGAGGTACCAACTCCTTAATTAAGGAGCAACTCCTTATTAAAGAGTACTCCCTCAATCTCGCTATTAATTTCTTAATTTCTTTTTTAGTTCATCCCACTATAAATTGTTTGATTTAAAAATTTCCTAAATAGGCAAAATTTTGACATTTAAATTCCCTATAATACCCTTACTAAAATAATAAATTTACACATTAGAAATAAAAAATAATAATCTAACTTTTCAATCTGATTAGTTCACAGTAATAAAACATAATGTAAACATTTATCACCTAAAACTAAAATCAGAAAACTAATTAATACCCACCCACCACCGATCCAATTACCCAATCTGGTTTCAAACACCCCCCCCCCCCACCCAACAACCATCTTAAAGAACACTGACCTTATCTCTTCAGTATTCCATATTTTTCTTTGGGTCTCTTGCTAACTCTCTCCTCATTCACTCCATTATCTCCTCAACGCCTCCTCTCCTATCACCTGAAACCCTAGTTGTTCGCCTCCCCTCTTCCGCAGCATTACCCTTAAACTGCCGATAGCCAAGGTCATTGTGGATCGTCAGCTTCTCGTCCATGCTAGTGCATAAAGATCCCACCATCTCACACCAAATGAACATGGATTTGAGCCCGATTTCAGTGATCTCAGCCCGGAAATCAAAGATTCAAACCCTCATTTGACCGATTCGTAGCCGGTTGAGGAGTGGGAAGACTTTACCGAAGAGTTCCTCATGAACCTCGCGTGCATGTCAGATTTCGAAGCTCCGACCGGTGTTTGAGAGTTGACACGGGCGTTCAGGCTTACCTACGAAGCTCGTGTGTACGCCCGGGTCCCAGCAGCTATGATTTTGTGAATGAGCCATCGGTGGCAAAGGAGGGGGATTGGCGGGAGCTTTCCACTGTAGCGCTTCCGGATTCGAAGCGTCTCCGATTGCGCGTGAACACTGGTCCCTTTCTTCGACCGATTCTCTCTCAGGTTCCATGGCGGCGCCACTGGTTAGCTCCAACTGGGTCGATAGCAATCAGAGTGACACTCTAGGGGTCCTTCGGCTTTGGGTAGATGGGATTAAAATCCCTAGAATCCTCATTCCGCCCAAAAAAAGGTAAAACTTTAATTTCTAAGCATGATTGTTGTCTTCCCGATATCTTTAAAAATGGTTTTAGTTTTTTATCTGTATCCTCTGTTTTTTCGGTAATCAGAGTTCGATCCGAGTTTTATCCATGTTTCCTCTGTTTTCAGTGTTTGGAGTACTCTTTTTTTTGTAAGTCTCTATAAGTATCCTGAATGATGATTAAAATCCCTAATTTTGGACAGATTTATGAAATTTTCAAATCCTTTGAGTACTGTAATGACTGAATGTTTTGTGTTTTAAATTTGTAATGTTTGGTAAATTGGTGTCACATGAAGAAGAAGTATGAAAACAAGGTGATGCTACTAGTATATTGGTATTCAGTTTGAAAACTTAGTACTTTTTGGGATTGAATGTTTGCATTATGTTGGTATTAAGTTTGTAAGTTTGAAGGAGCTCGTTTTGTCTTGAAAAGTTAAGTGCTGGAATATCGATTTTGGTGTAATCAGTGGGAGTGTATGATTAAAATCCCTAGATTTTGGACAGATTTATGAAATCTCCAAATTCTTTGAGTACTGTAATGTAATGCCTGAATGTTTTGTGTTTTAAATTTTTACTGTTTAGTAAATTGGTGTCACATGAAGAAGAAGTATGAAAACAAGGTGATGTTGCTAGTATATTGGTATTCAGTTTGTGATCTGATTACTTTTTAGGTGAGTTGGTGCATTGTCTTGTTGCAGCCATATTTTTTTCGTTTGACCCAGGTGGCCATTTACGTTTGATTGTTGGAATGTTTCATTCACTAAGTATGTTGTCATTACATCCATGCTTACTTTGACTTTGGCCTTTGTCTCGATGATACCCTTGGATCTATTCTTGCTTTTTCTCTTTGCCGCTACCTTGTCAATGAGTGGGAATATGCCAATCTTACCATCGAAAATAACATCACCATTTCAGCAATAATAGGCCTAACTATAACACAAATGAACATGACTTTCAGTATGTAGCCTTTATGTTGACATGTTCTGTATGGATTATCTTCCTCCGGTAAAAGAATGTAATTCGCAGATTGTTCCGAAAGAAAAAACCTCTTTTTATCGAGGTGTATAACATACATGCTTCTGAATTTAAATGTATTGGAATGCTTTTCAAACCTGATATTAGAGCATGCATATTCAACCCGATCCACTTTGTTTGCTTCTCTTATAAAGGGCTTGATGGCATTGCTGTGTTTTCTGAGCTTGCCCTTCTTTATGAGTTGATGAATCATGCTCTTGCTTACATTGCATTGGGTTGCTGCCCTCCTACATGTCTGTCTTAGTGGTAATGGAATTGCCTTGAATGCATCTTCATCTAAATCCTTGTTTGTTGTTCTCACTGCTTTTGGTTTTTTACTCACCATTTGTACAGGTACCCCGGCTGCAATCTGATCCTTCACGGTTGCCCTGATCTATATCACTGCCCGCAAAGCTATGTTCCATTTTGTTGCTGCCTCAACGGCTTTGTCGTAGCCAACGCAACCATTTTTTGAAGTGATCATAAGGAACTGAGCCACAACGTTATGCTCCCCATCGGATAGATTCTTCTCCCGCATTTTTCGGGAAAAGTTGCCCAAAAAAAACCCAAATTCTGCTCAATGATGAACTTGAGAGCTTGGGAAATAAGAGGATGAAGATGATGAAAATTGAGGAGTCGCGTAGTAGTATTTAAAGTAGTGGTAGGATATTTTCCTTGCATAAAGGTATAGAGTAGTTGTAGGTTGTTAGGTAGATTCTTGTAATTTCATTTCCCTCCATTTTCCCCACTCTTTGTTGTCCAAATTTATTGAAAATTAGGGAATTATTAGAGGTGATTTTGTTTTGGGCCCATTCCAGATTCTGCATTTTTTTTTGTTAATTACGCTGACGTCAGCGGTACTGTAACTGGCGTCAACACCCCTAAACTACCCATACTGCCTTCTTGCTGAATTGCCAGCTCAACTTCTCTTATATTTTGAGCCAAAAGCAATTCAGCAAATTATAGCGGGACGGAGGGAGTAGTTCTTAAAACTCCACAATGGTGCTCCTTAAATAAGAAGTGCTCCTTATTAAGAAAAGTGGGGTTAAGGAGATACGATTGTGGATGCTCTTAGATTGTATACATCTCAAATAAAACTATAAGGTTATTTATAATTATAACCCTGAGTTTAGGCTAAAAGTGCCAATATAACTCTGCAATCTCAGAAAGTGTCAATTTGACACGTGCTAATCTAACCCTAGCTTTAAAAAATATTGTGCTGATATACCAAAAATCCCTATTCTGATGTTGAACCTCTCAATTACGGCAATGATGAAATGGTGAGATGACTAAAATACCTTTGATCTATAATCTGAAAATTTTATCCACATAATACCCTTACCACTACCAGTCACCACCTCCGCCAGCCACAACCTCTTCCACCATCTCTGCCACCACCAACTACCACCAGCTACCACCTCATCTTTACTCAGACCCCAACGCAGCTCAGTCAAACGCTGAAAATCCGCCACCCTTCCCCCTCGATGTTGCCCTCCTTCTCTCTCTCCCCTCCTCTCGTCGCCACCCTCATATTTGAGACCACCGCCTGTGGTGGTTCACCACCCCACCACATCTCTGAGACCACCATCGGTGGTGGCTTACCACTCCCACCACTTCTCCGAGACCACCGTCGGTGGTGGTTCACCACCTCCACCACCTCTGATTCACCTCCACTACCTCTGATTCACCATCATACCCGATTAAAATTGAAAACCCTGGACTTGATTTAAATCAAATCTCCGCCCCAGACTCGATTCAAATCAAATCGCCGCCCCAGACTCAATTCAAATGTCGGCGGAAACGAAAGCCAACAACGGGGAAAGGAAATATTTGAGAAGAACAGGCGGGGAAAGGAAAGGAGAAGAAAATACTTGATTCAAAGATGGGGAAAGGAAATGATTTGAGAAGAAAAAACAAGGAAAGGAAGAAGACGACGACATAAACGTCTTTTTCATTTTTATTTTAT
>JAULKM010133401.1:0-19165 GCA_032355605.1 Rubia tinctorum
TATTTGCACTAAAAATTAACTGAGGGTTATATCTGCACTTTCCTTATTATATAGGGGTATATTTGTATAATCCCCATAAAAATTCTAGTGTTTAATAAATTTATAATCATTAATTTTTTTAATGTAAATATAATCTTGCAATCTCAGAAAGTGTTAATTTCACCATAACTATTTATTGTATGTGTCAATCTAACCCTAACTAAACTATCTGATTCCGGCATTAACCGATGACATTCCGGCATTGACTAAAAATTTAAATCACCAAAATACCCTCTAAGCCAAACCTGAAAATTTAATACCCATCGTACCCTTGTTCTCTTTCACCCTCCCCAACCTGAACCCTAGCCCCGCCCTAACCCTGTGGCCGATCCCACCCTAAACCCACCGCCGATTGCAATCCGATCAACCTTGAAATCGCTCAACAGAGTCCGATGTTTACTTCTTATTCCGCCACCATTTGAAGAAACCCAACATCCGTCCGTCACCACCTCTCCTCCCTATTCTTCTCTCCGCTAGCCATCGCCCGCCACTATTTTTTAATCATCTTTGCCGAGGAAAAAACAACCAAAGTTCAGTCTGAAACCTTCACTCAGTAGCCTCAATCGTCGACGACACTTTACCTTCTGGCGCCACCCCAACCACCCTCCCCTTCCGCCACCCGCCCTGCCCATCCCCAACCTGCAACCTTGTCTCAACCCTTACCAACTATCGTTGCCCGATATTGCTCCGCCAATCCACGACCGGTCGGCCTCGCTTCGCCGCCTTGCTCGCCAATCCGCAATGGCGACACCACCGGAGGCCCCTTGCTCCGTTCTCAAGACAACACCACCGCCTAAAGTAGTAGAATTCAAAGCCAAAAATGCCCGACGACACTCAAGTTGCCTTGAAGAAAAAAATTAACAATATATGAGAGTGAAATGAAGAAAATAAAGGGAGTTGTACCTTTAGGGATGGCTTTAATGCATTGGTGGTGGCGCGAATCTGGAAGATGCAGGAGGTGAAGGTGGAGGTGGCGACGCCGCCTGATGGGTAGTTGTGGGTATCAGGGAGGATTTTCTTGCTGAAACAACCCCTCATTTTTTCAGCTGAGATGTAGGAGCAAGACTGAGGATTTTGAGATGGGTTTTCAAACTTTGGTTTTTTCGAATGATTCAGATCATCTGTAAGAACACCGACGTTGACGAAGACGGAACATAATGACAAAAGGGGAGGACGAAGGGAAAGTGAGGAAAAGGAGTGAGAAGACTGGGGTATTAAAGTCTTTTCATATTTTTTGTTTTTTGTTTAATTAATTCATGGGAAAATTCGTCATTTCACCAAATTCCGGTCAATTCTCTGTTGACTATTAAGTCAGCCATGTCCAAGGTTATTTTGGTACTTTCTGATATTGCAGGGTTATATTGGCACTCTCAGCCTAAAGTTATGGTCATTTTAGCGCTTAACTCAAAATTTCATTTTGAATCGACTATTACAATATCAAAGCTTAATAGACTTTTCATTCAAAGGTACAAAAAATCAAATACCAAAGACAACTAGTGCTAAAGAAAATGCAAAATTGATAATTTTAAGATGGACTATTTTTATTTAATTTGTGCTCTCCTTTTTTCATCATATAAAAAGTATCAATGATTAATAAAATTGTTATAATCTTTTCAATTATAACTTATATAAATATAAAAAGTAAGATTGGACAAAAAATTCTATTTTTTTATTAGACTCTACACTAAAAACAAAGAATCCTATAACTATAAACTACATTTCTGCGTTGGATTTTTTTTGGTGGCCACAATGATTTTTTGCCCTTAAAAAACAAATAAAATACTAAATAAATATAAAATAACTATGGTAAAAGAAAAATTGCTAGGGACCAGACACTCCCTAGGCACCAATGTTCTGCCCATGTTCTCTATCACATCAAAATACTTTGATTTTCAACGCTTAACCTCAATCTTACTTTTCTATATACTAATAGTAATAACAAAGTTGACTTTGACTAATCAATGGTCAATTCTTACTCCATCTGTCTCTCTATCTTAGCTCACTATTCAACAATAAATTTGATATTGTTTGAATTGTAAAAATATACTGATATATAAATGTAAAAATTATCGTGTGAGATATTGTTACAGTCATCTAGATGCACACTTTTAGAATATATTTATAATTATTTTTATACATAATTTAAGTTAATGAAATTATAAAAACATGATTGAATAGTAAAGAAGATGAGGTAAGGCACATACAGAGGGACAGAGAGAGTACCTGATTTAGTGTATATGAACACTAATTACTAAGTTGACTTTAGCTAATCAACGGTCAGCCTTTATTTGACTTTTTATATAATAACACTAATAAGTAAGGTAAATTTAACCAATCAACGGTCAACACTTACTTGACTTAATATATAAAAATTCAAATAAAAAGTTTGACTTTACCTAATAAATGTTTGATCCTTAATTAACTTAGTATAAATAAATACAAATAAAAAGATTTGACTTTAACTAATCAACAGTCAACCTTTACTTGACTTCTTATGTATAAACATTAATAACTAAGTTGACGTTAACTAATCAACTGTCAGCCCTTACTTGACTTCTTATGTATAAACATTAATAACTAAGTTGACGTTAACTAATCAACTTTCAGCCCTTACTTGACTTTCTGCATATAAACACTAATGACTAAGTTGACTTTTACTAATCAACGATTAACCCTTACTTGACTTTTTATATATAAACACTAATAACTAAGGTAAATTTAACTAATTAATGGTCAACCCTTATTTGACTTAACATATAAATACGGATGAAAATATTTGACTTTAATTAATCAATGGTCAACCCTGGACTTTCTATATATAAACACTAAGAATTGACTTTAACCAATCAACGGTTAACCTTTACTTGAGTTTTTATGTATAAACACTAATAACTAAGGATTTACTTTAAATAACCAATGGTCAACCCCAACTTGACTTTCTATATGTAAGCACTAATAACTAAATCGACTTTAAATAATCAACGGTCAACCTTTACTTGACCTTCTATATAAACAATTATAATTTATACTTGACTTTAACTGATCAACGATCAACCCTTACTTGACCTAGTATATTTAAATACGAATAAAAATATTTGACTTGAACTAATCAACGGTCAACTCTTACTTGACTTTCTATATATAAACATTAATAACTAAGTCGACTTTAACTAATCAGTGGACAACCCTTGATTGACTTTCCAGATATAAACACTAATTAAAAGAGTTTAACTTTAACTAATCAACGGTAAACCCTTATTTGAATTTCTATTTATAAACAATAAAAAATTGACTTTGACTAACCAACGGTCAACCTTACTTAACTTTCTATGTAGAAAACTAAAAATTCACTTGACTTTAACTAATATATTGTTAACCCTTAATTGACTATCATAAGGGGTTTAGATTACCATTGTTGATTTTCTTATCTAAACCTTCATTTTGTAACCTAATATGAGCATAATGGATTTTTGTCCGTATAAGCATCTAGTTTTTTTTGTGAGCTTATTTGTAGATTGCTCGTAAGCACTTAAGAGTAGATGAATGAAAGCCAATTGCAAAATTGGTAGAAGACTGAAGTCCACGAGTAAAAAGGTGGTAGAAGATAAAAGAGTCAAAGAAAAAGAAGCCAAGTTTGGAAACGTCAAAAAAGTGCACGAGCCATATAAAATGGCATGGCCCGTTCCATCAGTCGTGCCATATGAAGGTTCCATCTGACAGGCCATATAAATTTGCACAACCCATACAAGAAGAACTACTACAGAGCAAGCCTTGGGAGATGGGACGTGCAAATTTGCAAGCCCCGTGCAATTTAAGAAACCAGAAATACAAGTCCTAGGGCACTTCCCCAGTTGACATGCCATGCAATACTGCACGGGTCGTGCCATGCTGGCAATAGGGTTTACAACTTGGGCATTTTTAGACCCAATTATCCAACCCTATATAAATGGCCTTCGGCCTCATAGGGTTAAATAAGTAGAGTTAGTTAGCTTTCATTTAGTGTGGTAGGTGGGAAGAGAGGCTAGGAGAATTCTCTCTAGGATTTTGTCTATTCTCTCTTCAGTTACTACTTAGATTCATGGCATTTAATCAAATGATTTCCATGGATCTAATGTTAGTAGAGTAGTTTATTTCTTGGGGAATATTTGTAATCACGATTTGAAATGATTTGTGAAACTCTTTAGATTCATCCTATTTCCATGGATCTAATGTTAGTAGAGTAGTTTGTTTCTTGGGGAATATTTGTAAGCACGATTTGACATGATTTGCGAGACTCGTTAGATTCATCCTATTTTTCTATTTTTTAAATATCGTGCTTAATTTTTAGTTTAATTTCTTATTGTGATTTATGCTATGAAATATCTTAAGATGCACACTTGGTTTATTTCTTGCATAATATTGGGCTAGACTTTAAATGCTAGTTTGAGAGTGCTGGCTTATTAGCGATATGGTAGTCTTGTCAGTACCGAGAGGACATGTGCGATAGATCCCTCTTGTGAGTGACAAGATGGTAATAAACAATTATCGTAATTGGCTAGTCGTTTGTGGAATTTCATGTTAGGACCATCTGACCAATAACTTTGGGTTTTATTAAAATCCTAACGAGGGAAACCCTAGCTTACCCCGATAATTGAGTGTTTTTAGTTTGTAGAGACTAGGGTGGCGCGGACTCTAAAGTTATCATGAGGTAATGATGTCCTCTTCCTTCTAATGTCTAGGCTGGATGCTTATGGTGGATGTCCCAGTTCTGTGATTGATTTTACTTCCGCACCTAATAGTTGGAACCTACGCAAGGCATAGTTCCTTTAAGCAGGACCGGGAGTGAGCTATGGAGGTGGTCAATAGAGAAGCGCACCTCTAGTAAGTTACAGAGGAGGTGAGATGTTAAGGAGGGGGCAAAACCAGCAGTGTGACCAACAGTGGGAGTACCTAGGGAATTAACATCTCCACAATATTTGATATAACATGAAAATAGATTGATAGTTGCTTACTCCCTCTGTCCCGTCTTACCATTTTTTCAACTATTCATGGATGAATTTATAAGTTTAATATATTAAATTACACATAACAAAAAAATTAAAATATAGATATTCTATCAATATAAGATACGATGAATGTAACAATATCTCATACAACAATTTTCATACACACACACACACATATATTCACAATCTATATAGTATCTACTTTAGTGATGAATAGTGAATTAGGACACTTATAGAGGGACAGAGGGAGCATGTAAATTAGAGTCTAGGATCAAATCTATAAGTCGATCATGTGATGTAAATAACCCCTAAGATTATTTTTATCATAGTTTATCTCGTTTTACTTGCATGATAATAGTTGTTAGTTCAAACACAACCCCCCCTCTTGTTACTACTAGCTATTCCTGACACACAATTGGGTGACGCCTGAGAGTGAATTGTGTTTATCTAACCTTTAGGCTCTAATATCTTTGTAAACGACTCTGAACTTACCACTATCTACCTTAATCGTAGTTAGGAGTAAGGACAAGAGAAAGATACAAATCTTTATATTTTGACCCCTTGCACTAGTGGGATTGAATGGCCCCGTTGGTGCAGGTCAAATTTTGGCACTGTTCCCGGGGATATTAGATTAGTCTATTTGTTAGCTAACATTGTTAGCGAGTAGAGTAGCTTGTATTTTTTTTGGTGTAGTTAGTTGGTTTTTGTGTTGAGCACTCATTAACTTTTCTTGAAGTATTTTAATCTCGTTTGTTAGTGTTTGGTTAAGGAAGAGCGTTGTATCATTCCTTGTTTATTGTACACACCCGTACCACGAACCTTGGAATCTTACATTGCTTACTCAAAACACAGATAGACGGAGGAAGAGAAAAAGAAGGGTAAACAAAGAGGTTCCACGGGAACCAATTGAGAGTGAAGTAGAGGTTGACGTAGAGATCCCGACGGCTGAAGATAATCAAACACGTAGGGAGTTGATGGCTCCAAATTTGGAGAATTAACCCTACACATTATCTTTCTGCCACTCCTTGCCAACGTTACTTGTGAGATCAAGTCCTGCATGATCCAATGCTTGCCCATATTCCATGGTATGGCCAGTGAAGATCCAAAAATGCATCTTTTCGAGTTTAATCTCGTATGTACCAACATGAAGCCTCCAGGAATTTTCGAAGAAGACTCTTACCTTAGGTCCTTCCCATTCTCACTCCGAGATGCGGCGAATGATTGGTTATGTTATCTACCCTCGGGATGCATCACGTCTTGGATGGATATGAAGCGAAGGTTCCTTAAGAAGTTCTTCCAGTCTCTAGATCCGCCGGGCTCAAGAAGCAGTTAACCAACATCTCCCAACTTCCCAACAAGACATTGAATGAGTATTGAGAGTGTTCAAAGATATTAATTGCAAGTTTTCCATATCAACCATTCAAGGATGGATACTTGATCTACTACTTCTGTGAGGGTTTGTGCAATGACGACATGAGAATGGTCAATGCGACATACAATGGGACGGTCGCTAACAAAAACCCAAAGGATGTGATGAAACTCTTCAAGGAGATGGCTAACGGAACAAGGCAATTTAGACCTCTGTCAATGACAAGGACTCGTGAGGAGGTGACTCATTCCCCCAAGTTAGAGGAGAAATTCTAAGCTCTTGCTTCTATGATGAAGGAGTCCATGAAGGGAAGAGTCCAACAAGTGTGTGTTTGTGAAGTATGTGCCTCAGACCACCCAATGGACACGTGTCCACAAGTCCTGGAGGAGTTTGAAGAGATTAAAACTTTGGGGTATCAAGGAGAGAATAAGAAATATAGAGGGCAACAACAAGGGTTCCCGCGAAACCAAGGAGGTGACAACCAAAATTAAAATCCCTATGCCAATTCATTCAATCCTTGATACCGTAACCACCTCAACTTCTGTTGGAGAGAACATCAACAAGAGCAAGGGAATGCTTATAGGATCAACCAAGGTTACAATCAGGTAGGTGCTCGACAACCTTACTAGGGTGGTGAAGGAACTTCAAACAACTTCATGAGGATCTTTAAGTCGAAGAACGAGAAGTTGATGAATGACATTGCTCAAGTCACCAAGAGCAATGAGATCTTCATAGAGAGGACTTGGCGGGACATTGAGAAGTTAGACATGAGGGCATTTTCAAGCATTAAGAACCTTCAGGTTCAAGTTGGGAAATTGGCCACTTCAGTTAGCCTACTAGAAGCAACATATTCTGGAAAACTACCTTCCCAACCCGAGATAAATCCAATGAATGAAAGTGCAAAACATTCATCCTTATTTCACACTAGGAGAAATTTAATTTTTGGGCATTCATCTTAAGAGAGAGCATTATTTTGCTTTTCTTATGTGTTCGTCATCTCCTAAGCTGGAGTTTCGGGTAATGTTTTAAACTTTGTGTTTACTTGCTTTCATTGGTATGATTGTGGAATATGGAGGTAACTTGAAATTCAATTTTTTTGGTATTTGTATGTGTATGTGGGTAATGTGTATGCTTGTATGATTTGACTAAGTGTGGGGGAAGAGTATGGATGCTTAGTTGTGATAATATGATGTGCTAAATGATGGATGTTTAGGGTAGCATTACTCTTGCGAAGTGGGATTATCTTGGTGCTTAAAGTTTATATCTTGTCATTACCACCTTCTCTGGTTTTTGATAGAATGAGTCTTAACAAGAGTTGAGTGGATAAAGGAACCACGTCCCGTGTTGGGAAGGGGAAGAGTTCAGCCCAAGTTGGGAGGCAAGGGTCGAGCCAACCGGGTATGTCTACTCTCTTGGTTGTTGATGACTTTATAGGCTTGAAGAGAATTTCTAGGGGTTCAACTCAGAAATGGAGAAACTTGAAAACACCAAAGAGGGTGGTGTTGAAGACAAAGTTTGCTTGCAAAAAGATATTGAAAAGACTAGGCATACTCTAACCCGTGACCTACTTATTAGGTTGGCCAGACCTAGGGGATTCCTAGAGATGCACTCAAAATCATACATTCAATGGACTTTAGAGTTTCTAGCCACCGTTGAGCAAAATACCGACGATAAAGGGAGAAAAATCTCATTCCACCTTGATGACAAGGATTGCATATTGACCCATCAGAAAGTTGTGGGGGAAAATACGGGAAGGAGCTTCCAAGGACATATAGGCGAGGTCTCCATTAGTATTGGGTAGGTTTTGTAGACACATAATGGGAGTGGATAGGAACCATGAGAGGAATACCACAATAGTCCACCCGTATTTACGGTATGGCCAACACCTCCTATCCATGGGCGTTTTGTATCATGATTAGATTATCATCGCCCCATTAGAGATGTGAAGATACCTTGGTCTATGACTCCTGAAGGGAACACATATCCAAAAATGGTGGAGATGTTTGTTTAAGAGTGTGTGTCCGCAGGAAAGAATAGAAATGGAAAGATACCTATGGGAGGTATGGTTGGTTTTATTGCACAATACCTTAGACACGAGTCCCACACCGTCTTTCTTTGGCGGGTATAGGCGGTACGAGAACAAATTACACTATGGAAAAGTTGATCAAAGATTCCATGGTCTCCACCACTACTTCAAGTGATCGCTTCATATGGTTATACAATGACCTAATTGTTTGTAACTTCATAGTGCTTCCATAATCCTAGCGTTAAGAAGAACTTCTTTATAAGACCTTTTCATAGCCCTTGACCCGAGCTTTGAGAAGAACTCCTTTAACACATTTTCGACTCCGAATGTGGACAGTGAGAAGGAAGGTGAAACCTCCTCTAGAGCACAAACTACCCAATCCAACCTACCGACGAACTTCCATTATCAATTTTGAGTGTTTGGGGAGCAACTTTTGATATCGATCCAACTTGTTCAAGAGGTAAGTCATGTGGTAGGAGCAATGAGCCAACAAATGGGAAATTTTAGGTTGAGGCTTGATGCTATGGACGAGAATATGAGGAATTAGGGAGCTAGGATTGATTCCATTGGGCAAGAAGTGAGAGAAGACTTCGCATTTGTGGATGAGAGGACCGAGTTGCAAGAAGAAGCCATGGAGAAATTGTTGGAAATGACACATGCATTCAATCTAGAGGGCTTCTGCAACCTCATTTCCGATAAGAGACAAGAGCTTAGGCAAGAAGAGAGAAGAAGAAGGTGTGAGATTAGGCGTATAAGGGAAGGCCCTTCGGGTTCCCAAGAGTAAGTGTCCATAATCTCCTACTCCACTTTTGATATTTGACATTTTTATGCACTAAGGTCAATGCAAGGTTTAAGAGTGGGGGAGGGAGTAGTTAGGCACCTAGAAATTTTTAGCAAAGTTTCTTTGTGTTTTCTTTATGTTGGTTGTTTTCCATGTAGTGTAAAGCTCACTTTTGGGACATTTTGTGCTACAAAAAAATAAAAATAAATTTAAAATATGAAAAAATGATCCCGCTAAGTCAAAAACCTAAAAGGGCGACTTAGGAAAAAATGGGAGGCCCAAATAGGTTGAAAACTTGAAAAGGCAACATATGCAAAAAGGAGAGGCCAAATGGTTTGGAAAAAGGTGAGGATGAGCTTGAAAAAGAAAAATGTGTGAAGTTAGGATGAAAACCCGAGAGGGCTCCTAGGAAAAAGGATATAAATAAAAAAATTATATTTCTCTTGAATTGTCTATTTAGTAGCTTTTGGGTAATGTAAGTTAGCATCACATTTCATGTGTACCTCACTATTTTATGGTTTGATGGTTGCTTAGATTGCTTTAGGTTCAGGATGTGAGAGTATGAGAGATTATTATGTCTTGGGGGCTACGGTTGTCGATGAATAAAATGCTAGGTGTATCTGGAAAAAAATTGGCATGCTAGTTTACACTTAGATATTTGCTTTTACTTATTTACTCTAGGACGAGTAAAGGTTTAAGTGTGGGGGATTTGATGAGACGTCAAATGCATGTATTTCTTAAGGCATTTAACATCTCTTTTGTTATGTTTTTTATGGTAGATTGCTAGGTTTCGATAGGTTTTACCTCATAAGGGATTTAGATGACCATTGTTGGTTTTCTTATCAAAAACCTTCATTTTCTAGCCTAATATGAGCCTCGCGGATTTTTGTCTTTACAAACGTCTGGATCTTGTTTTGTGATCTTATTTGTAAATTACTTGTAAGCACTTAGGAATAGATGAATGAAGGCAAATTGCAAAATTTGTAGAAGACTGAAGGCCACGAGTAAAAACGTGGTATAAGATAGAATAATCGAAGAAAAAGAAGCCAAGTTCATAAGTATTGAAGAAGTGCATGGGCAGTGTAAAATGGCACGGCCCTTGCTATTAGTCGTGCCATATGAATGTTCCATCCGACGAGCTGTGCAAATCTGCACGACACTTACACGAAGAACTGCTACAGAACAAGCCCTAGCCTATGGGACATGAAAATGTGCACGCCCATGCAATTCAAAAGCCAAACATTCAAGTCTCAGATGACTGGTCTGTGCAAATCCACATGACCTTTCCCTTCCGTTTTAAGCACAACATTTTCCTAGTCGAAGTCCGATGCAATACTGCATGGCCGTGCCACGCTGACATAAGGGTTTACAACTTGGACTTTTTTAGGCCTATTCATCTTACCCTATATAAATGACCTTCAGCTTCATAGGGTTAAAAAAAGTAGAGTTAGTTATTTTTCATTTAATGTGGTAGCTAGAAAGAGAGGCTAGAAGAATTATCTCTAGGATTCTTTCTCTTCTCTTTTCAATTACTACTTAGATGCATAATATTTAATCAAATGATATCCATGGATCTAATGTTAGGAGAGTAGTTTATTTCTTGGGGAATATTTGTAAGTATGATTAGACAGGATTTGTCAGACTCTCTAGATTCATCCTATTTTTCTACGTTATAAATATTGTGCTTAATTTGTAGTTTAATTTCTTATTGTGATTTATGCTATGAAATATGTTAATATGCACACTTGGTTTACTTCTTGCATAATATCGTGCTAGGCGTAATATTCTTGTTTGGGAGTGTTAGCTTATTGGCGCTTTGGTAATCTTGTGAGTACCGAGATGATGTGTGCGATAGATCCATCTTTTTAGTGCCGAGATGTATGGTGATGACAATAATCTTAATTGGCTAGTCATTTTCGCAATATCATGTTAGGAGCATCAGACCTATCGCGTTAGTGATATTAAAATCCTAACGTAGGAAACCCTGGCTTACCCCGATAATTGAGTATTTTTAGTTTGTAGCGACTACATGGGTGGAAAATCTAGAGTAATCACGAGGTACTGATGTTGTCTTCCTTTTAACCAAAAACATACGAGGCCAATAAGAGCAACTCCAATGGATTTCTCTATCTTTCAGTTGCTACAGTAATTTTTTTACGGTTGCTACAGTGTATTTACTCTAATGGTTTACTCTATATCTCTCAACAGAATATTCCGTTAGATTGTTTTATGAATCTTAATTTTTTAATTTTCTAATATTTTATTATATTGTAAACTTATCTCAATTAAATAATTACCTAATTTTATTAATTTATAAATTCATAAAATAAAATAATAAAAAAATTTACTGAATAAAATACTTAAAATTACACCGAATAATTTATGACACACATTGAGAAATAACACAAGTAAAAATGATTTTTTATAATTTATTGTATGTTTTTTATTATTATAACACACTTTTAAAACTAATTTTGTTTATGATTATTTCTCTCAAAACTATTTCAAAATTAATAATATCTTTAAAAAATTATATTAATATTTTTAATGAAATTAAATGTAGAGTTTGAGTGATAAATTTGAATAAATTAAATTTTAAAATTAAATATTTTAAATTTTTGTATGATAACAAAATAATCAAACAATAAAACATATAAAATAAAAGAGTAAATTGCATTCATGCCCCCAAATTCCTTGTTTAGAACACAAATACCCATTAGTTTTTTTTAAAGTGGAGATATACACCAACTCCTTATTTAGTCCACATATACACTTCATTTTTTCAAACACCGATCTCCGGCTATAGGGGTATATGTGAACTTTCAAAAAATATGGAGGGATATATGTGCACTTTCAAAAAATTGGAGGGGGTATATGCGCACTTTTGAAAAATGGAAGGTGTATGTGTACTAAACAAAAAATTCAGAGGTATAAATGCATTTATCCCATTTTTTTTTGCAAATAATGAATAAATAAAAAATTACAAATCAGTGATAAAAAAACAAAATAAAATGGAGATGGTTTCCCGTGAGGCAGCCTAAACTTTAGGCAGGGACCTTTATGCAATTCTAGGTAAATTCTAGCTCCAGAGACCTATCTCTAATAATTTTACAGGGACCTATCGCTAATATTTTCAGGTGTTTTTTTGTCCAATTTTTCCCATCATTATTCCGTCATCTGCAGTCTGAAAAAAATTCATTTTTTTAAAAATGCAAATAATTAATATGATCATCGAACTGAAAATTATAAATATCAGCAAAAAATAGTAGAACATGAACGAAAAATTATAAAACATCGACTAAAAAATTGCAGCAAAAATATACTAAAAACAAAAAAATAGTAAAAATTAAATAAAAATAATAAAAAATTGAAAAAATATCGACTAAAACTGACAAAACATCAACGAAAAATCATAAAAAACATCAACAAAGTTTCAGTTATCATTTTTTTAAAAACTACAAAAATCAACAATATCAATCAGAAGTTAAAACTATCAATTCCTATCCGCTAAAATTCACCCAAAAACACTATAAAAAATCAACCTAGGTCACCCAAATTACAAACATCAACTTGTATCACCTATAACTCACCGAGAAAATGAAAAATATCAACTTGAGAGTATAAAAAAGATATAGCTAGGTTAATATGTGTAGTTTTTTTTAAAAAATACACATATTATATGATTTTTAGAGTGAAGAATATATACTCTTGAGGTACCGTCGGTTTTCTGTTGATGTTTTTATTTTTTTCTCTCATGTTGATATTTTTCATTTTTCGGGTGAGTTTTAGTTGATATGATCGATGTTTTGTAGTTTATTTGGGTTATATGGGTTGATATTTTTAGCTTTTCTTTTTCTCCTATGTTGATGTTTTTCATTTTCTAGGTAAATTTTTTGGTGATAGGAGTTGATGTTTGTAGTTTTTTTGGTGATATAGGTTTAATGTTTTGCAGTGTTTTTTTTTCTTATTTGATGTTTTCATTATCCGGGTGAAGTTTAGGTAATAGGAAATGATGTTTTTAGTTTTTGGGTGATATATGTTGGTGTTTGTAGTTTTTACAAAATTGATTGTTTAATTTTTTTGTTGATAGTTTTATGATTTTCAGTTTATAAGTTTAAGTTGATGTTTTATTAGTTGTAGTCGATGTTTTTTAAGATTTTTTTATTATTTATATTTTTTTGAAATTTTTATTTTATGATTTTCCGTTGATGTTTTGCTAGTTGTAACCGATGTATATAATTTTCATTTCGACGATCATATTATTTTTTAAAAAAATATATATAATTGTTTTGCAAATTGCAGCTGGCGGGAAAATGATGAGAAAAATTTGACAAAAAAGTCTCAGAAAAAATATTAGAGATAATTCCTTGTAAAATTATTAGAGATAGGTCGCTAGATCTAGAGTGGAGTTAGAATTGCAAAAATCCCCTGCCTAAAGTTTAAGATTCCTAACAGGAGACCATCTCTTATTGATTCGATAATTTCAATTCAGTTTGTATTTTTTATTAAAATTTTATGATTTTTTGTTAATTAGATTTGCAGTCCCTATAAGTTTTGTAGGTTTAGTTGACTCTTAATGGCAATTATTGTTGACTATTTCAAACCATGACACTAACTATAGTCCTGTTAATATATACTCCCTCTGTCCCATAAATAATTGCACAATTACTTTTTGAGAGTCAAACTTTACAAACTTTGACCGTTAATAAAAATAAATTTATATATAATAAAAATATCATGTCAGATATTGTTAGATTCATCTAAACATCTATTTTTTAAACATCAATTTTTTAAGCGGTATTATTATAGGTAACTAAAGATATTTATAGTCAAACTTGCTCATTAAAGATCGTGAAAAAGCAATTGTACAATTATTAGTGGGACGGAGGGAATATGTATATATATATATATATATATATCAACATGTGAGTTTACTATATGTATTCATACACATCCATATGTGGGTAATGAAAGCATAATCAGACTATATAATCAATTATTTATTTTAATGAATAATTATCTATAACCACACTTTATACCTATCCCAACATCTTCGTTAACCACATTTAAAATCAACTTGGGGATAGCTCAAATGTTGTTAAATACCTTATTCTAACAATTATTAATGGGTGCAAATGTCGTTTTTGTTGTAGTGATTGTTTTAATCCCTTACTTAGACACCGGTTTTCAAAATAAAAAAACCGATCCGGGGGAGGGGGGTGTTCCATGATAGTGTTTAGGCAACTGGTTAATCTGAATACTAGACGTTATCCCAAATGAGTAAAAGTGCAAAAAGTGAGTAAAACCTCATCCAATTTTAGCTGTAAATATATATTACAACTAAAAGTTTCATGTTCATAATATATTTTGGATTTATTAATCTCTATACAACTAATGAGGTATGACAGATGATCATGCTTTATATCCTAATTATAATTTTTCTACAAAGTCTTAACTTAGTAGGAAGTTGGATGAGACTCTATTCATCTTCTTAGTTAGCGCATTTTCCTTTTTTTAAACATAATTTTTATCGGCAGCCAGAGATTTTTAGAACCGTAAATGCTTGGTTTTAACTTCTTTGGAAATAACCCACCATTGCCATAAATTCTATTTTTCTTACTCGTATCCTCTCATGTATTCTAAATTCTATAAAACAATTCTGAAAAAAGATGTAAAACCAGGGCCGTCTTAAAAAAATTGGAGGCCATGTACTAAATACAAAAACAATGCCCAAAAAAAGTAAAAAATAATAGTTAATATTACGATTTTTGTACAATTAAGTGAAGTACAATATATCAATGAAATTATTTTAATAGAGTTATCCTTCTAACATTGTTTGAAGCAAACTTATCAACTATGCATTCATAATTAATTGTTTCTCTAAAATTTTAATTTCAGTTGTCATCAATACCAAACCATTGAGTCTTTCTTCGGTCATTGTAGATTGCAAATGTGACTTCAACAATTTCAATTTGGATAAACTTCGTTGTGCAAATGCAACAGTCTCAGGAACTATCGACAAAATTGTACATGCAACAACCGTGTTAGGAAAATAATCATGACTTTTTAAAAACTTTAAAATATTTAAGGTCCCATGTTTTCTCAATAAGTAACCTTGACTCAACATACCATTCATTCCTATCAATATCACCTTGTCCATTATTCCGAACTGCAACTTCAAATTAAGCAGAAGAAGATTTTAATTGCATCCTCAAGTGATTCTAGATTATAAAAAGTAAATAAAAAATCTAAACATATTTTCATATTCTTGGAATTTTCAAAATCTCATCTTTAAGAGAAATAATATTTTGATCAACAATCTATTAAAAATAATAAAACTCCAAAAGAGTTCTCTGCAAATTATGAATTAACTATTGTAAGAACCTAAATTCCAATTAACTAAACAATCAATATGAAAATAAATAGCATAATTAGGTAAATGAAAAGGGAGCAGAAAAAATATTCCAAATGAAGTAAATGATTGAATCAATGCAGAGGCGAGATTAAGATCTCTGTCTTTAATTATGAAAATGACCCGTAGTTTATGACAGTTCGATGCCGTTCTGAATCCCAGGATGCAACTGCTAAATTTTATACTCAGCACAACTCAACAGCAGAATCCGGCAAACCAATTAGGTACCTTACTTTCAGACTCAATGAACCAACACTAAGAAAGCTAAGAACAAAAAGAACAGAGGAAGGAGAGGAGAGGAGAGGAGAATATGTTGTATTGTGTCTTTTGAAATGAGGTTAGAGGCAGCCTATTATAGGTAGAAGGGAACTAATGGCTAGGCACCATTCATGGAGTAATCCACACATTCCACGCCCTGTAATGAAAAGGGAGGAAGACTAGGAGAAATTTACGCCTCTGTAATTAGGAGAGTTGACTGGTTCAAAAATCTGAGTCCAAAATGACCTACTGAACATTCCCAAGAACCCGAGGTCCGAGCCAGGCCCGGCCCACCAAGGCCCAAACTGCGCGCGTGTGGTCTTTAGTCGAGGCCTCCTAAACTACTAATTGATATTCCTAGTGTTTTCATTTTAGCCCTTATACTGGACATATTTCCTTCCAATTTCCAATGTGGCATTTCTAATTTACCATAAACCCAAAATATTACTCTTTAATTAATCAATTTTGAGCCCTTATTTATCATGAAAATGAAACCTAAATTGAACGTATGAGTATAATACGATATATTACCCACGTAGACGAAACTCTATTATTCTGGCGTAAACGATGCCTGGAGCCCACTGAAATCTTTCCCAAAAAATTAGGTTCCAACAAATGTTCCACTATTTGGATTCTCATTAAAAAATTATTTGAATTTCACCTCGTTGGGAAAAGAGGGATCAATGTTCATATCTTTGGAAATCTCTTTAGAAATTTCTATAGCATCTTGAAAACATGTTTTTCTGTACTTCTCAAAGAAACAAATCCAAGCCTTTATTTTTTCAACAGAAGCATCAATTACCATACCATTCAATTATAAAATCTTACTAACTATATTAACTACATATAGTATTTCAAACCAAAACTATATTTCCACCAAATATTCAACATCTCCAAGCTCGTTATTCGCTAAAGATTTAACTTCATGCTGTGCACCTTTATGTATGCTTTAACCGATGAATTTGGCACATTTATTATCATCCTTTGTTTGGTTGATTGCTAGTTTTAGTTAGGTTTACACGACAAATATTTTAGACGGCCATTATTGGCTTTCTTGTTTGAATTCCGAGTTTTGTAGACTTAATTGAAGCTAATGGATACTTGGTATTCACGGGCACCTAGATCTTCCTTTTTGATCTTATTAGTAGGTTGCTCGTGAGTACGTTTTCATAATATTTTTGTTGAAGGTCATCTACGAGGGTGGTAGAAGATATTTGAAGGCCATTCACAAGGATGGTAGAAGATATTGAAGGTCATCCACAAGGATGGTAATAGATTGAAGGCTATGCACTCTAAAGCGTGGTAATAGAAGGAAATAAGCCCAAGAAAGACGGGTTTGAAGTTCAAGAAGGCAAAGAAAGAAGCGGAGAAATTGTAGTCCGAGAGTTGCACGGTGTTCTGGGAACGATCTGAGAAGAAAATGGCTTTGTGAGTAGCACCAATGGATTTTTCTTTTCAGCACTATAAAATCAACTACAACAACTCTCAAATCAAATCAACGGTTCATCTACACCGGAGCAAACAAATCAGCCGGCCAACTGGCCTAAATGGTCCGTGCACAAGGCAAAAACCATCTGTGCAGGCCAGTGCAAATTTACACAGGCCGTGCAAAGGTCCTTGAACCAACCGTGCACATCCATGCATCCCGTTGTACCAAGGATCCGAATCCACCTCCAAATGGCTTAGTATGGGCACGAGCCACTCCGTTTTACACAGCCTGTGCTGTTCCAAGTCCCAAAAGTTAAAACCATCACACGGGGTGTGAAACATAGCATGTGAGAAGTAATTTTTCTGAGCAAAAGACCTTCAAGCCAATGAGCCACGCCAAACAACATGGGGCACTCGAATCAGAAGTTCTAGAGATCAGCCCACGACCCGTGTAGGTCCGTACATCCCACCTTGAACGAGGGTGCCTACCCTGCGTCAGTCTGTGCAGCTCACGTTGCACAAGGCTGCACGGACCGTTCCGAGGTGCACATGTCATTTTACACAAAACTACAAAGACTGTGTCGTTCGTCACTGGCCGTGCAAAATGCGGCTGCTAAGGGTTTTTGGCCATTTTTGGGTTTTTTTCAAGGCCCAATTCCCTAATACTATATATATGAACCTTTTTCTACTAGGGTTTAAGTGAATGCCCATTTTTCATCTTCAAGAGTAGGCTAGAGAGAGAAAATACTCTTTCTTCTCTCTAGGTTCTTTTTCATTCTTTTCTTTATTTTTCTTTTGCCCAAAAGTGTTGAATCCAATGAAATACTTGGGTTTAATGCTTAGGGACTAGTTAATTAACTTAGGGATCATATTTGTATTCATGCATTAATGTCTATTTTGTGAGATTTCTTAGATCTACCTATTTTTATGTGTTTTGTGATCGTTATGTTGGCTTGTTCTTCATATTCTTGTGAATTTCATGATTGTCACACTTAGTTAGCACAAACCGTAGTCTACTTTAATGTTGATGCACTATTGATACCCCTCGGGGATGGAAACCTAGATGTTCTCGGGGTAACAATGGGTCCAAATCCACGTGGGTGTGTAAACGTAGGTCGCTGAGTTAACATTACGATGGATCATGCACTAGTAAGTCGGCGAGTTAGTCCTAAGGGTATCGAGTAAAGATAAAGTAGTAAACTAAGGTTAGCTTTGAAACCCTAGAGCCATCGATATGGTGCTTCACCCCCTTTGCATTTTTAGGCCTAGGGAGAAGCATTCATGGTGTAGTACACATGACGTACACACAGGGGAGACTCATATTTGTATGGTAGGCAGGGCTATTGCTGAACTCCTCTTATTACGGAAGCGGTGCTAATGGAAGATTACCTGCGCACCCTATGTGACAGGTATGGGGAAATGTTGACCATCGACTATACCACGTGTCACAAACACTAGAATAGAATCATAGTTCTTTTATGTGATGAAATCAAGGATTGAAATAACATTAATCATATTACGCAAAGTGATAGTTTATATAGTTTATTCTCGTGATCAAATGACATGTTAGTTGTTTTAATTAAAAAAAAACCCAATGCTAGTTTTATCAACAATGATAATTCCTAATACGTGGCCAGATTGACGACCCGATCACAGTTGTGTATAGTTGATTATTATATTCCTAACATCTCTGTAGATAACCCCGGTAATTTCCTCTATCTACCAATTTTAGTAGTATAGTAGTAGGAATGGGAGCAACAACACAAATCTCTATCCATGACCATCGGTCCTCCTCTTGGTTCAATTAGTGGATCTCCCGTGATTGATTAAGCGATGCCGGGAGGGGGCGGGTGGGAGGTTGTCGCCG
>JAULKM010133420.1:0-19163 GCA_032355605.1 Rubia tinctorum
CACGTACAATTGCATAGAATTCTTTATCATAAACAGGATAATTTAGAGCACCGCCCTTTAGCTTTTCACTAAAGTAAGCTATAGGTCGATTCTCTTGCATCAATACAACACCAATACCAACACCAAAAGCATCACAATGAACCTCAAAAGTACCATTAAAGTCAGGTGAAGCAAGAACAGGAGCATCACATAATCGTACTTTCAGTTCATTAAATGCATTCTCTTGAGCATCACCCCAAACAAATTTGACATCCTTTTTAACTAGTTCATTTAAAGGTGCAGCAATAGAAGAAAATTCACGCACAAACCTTCTATAAAAACTAGCTAAACCATAAAAAAAACCTGGTTGGCATTTATAGGTCTTGGCCAAGACTTAATGGCCTCAATTTTAGATTCGTCAACTTTTATGCCCTCCTTAGAGACCACAAATCCGAGAAACACAACTTCCGTCGAACAAAAGTACACTTATTGATATTTGCATATAAACGAGACTCACGGAGTGCAAGTAGAATGGATTTTATATGCTCAATATATTCATCAGTTGACTTAGAATATATCAAAATATCATCAAAGTAAACCACAACAAATTGACCAATAAACTTCCTCAAGACATGATTCATCAACCACATTAAAGTACTAGGTGCATTAGTTAATACGAAAGGTATAACAATCCATTCATATAACCTGAACTTAGTTTTAAATACAGTTTTCCATTCATCACCCTTGCTAATACGAATCTGATGATAACCCCGAGTCAAATATATTTTAGTATAAATCACAGATCCATGCAAATATTCAAGCATATTATCTAATCTAGGAATAGGATCACGGTACTTAATGGTTATCTTATTAATGGCACGATTGTCAAAACAAATTCTCCAAGTTTTATCTTTCTTAGGAACTAAAATGACAGGCACAACAAAAAGAGATAGAGATTAATGCACATACCCTTTTTTGTACTAACTCCTCAACTTGTCGTTGTAGTTTCTTTGTCTCCTCATGGTTTGCTTTGTAAGCTGGTCAATTGGGAATAACAAAACCTGGAATCAAGTCAATTTGATGTTCATTTCCATGCCGTGGAGGGAGACATCCTTAAAACCCTGCAACATCTGGGAAGACATCCTTAAAACCCTGCAACATCTCAGCAAACTGTAGAGGAACATGCACATGTATATCATCGTTGGTGAAATAAATTTCTTTAAAATGTACAACTAACACATGTGAATGATTAGAAAAGGCACGATTTACATCACTAATAGATGCATAAATGATTTTCTAGATTCAAATGGCAATTCACGTTTCATCACATATATCGATGGCAAGGGACTAAGATGTGAAGATAAAACCATTCGCGACTTTTCAGAATCATTTAAAACCTTACATTTCTTACCTGGGACACCAAACCCTATATTAGGAACATAACTTTTAGAGGTTTTGCCATCCAAACCTTCTTGTGGCCGTTAGACTCCAAGCCCTGATTAGGGTTTTGGGCGGCCACTTTCTCCAACTTAGTCATGAACTTTTCTTTGTCATTTTTCATGCGTCTCTGAGCCTTAATCACTTCCACTAATGACAATGGAACTAAAGTATACCTGGTTCTATCCTTAATCACAGTAATCTTGTTAGTGCAACCATCATGCATCGATTTACGATCAAATTGCCAAGATTTTGTTAACAAGATATGACTAGCTTCCATAGGTATAACATCACATAGAATAGAATCATAATATTTTCCAATCTTAAAGTTAACTTTGCATTGTCTATTATCCCTAATCTCACCACTACCATTTAACCAAATAAGTTTATAAGGTGATAAATGAGCAGTAACAGGTAATGACAATGATTTAACAAGAAGATTAGAAACACTGTTGGCACAAGATCCTCCATCTATAATCAGTAGGATATTCTTATCTTTCACAAGGCATCGAGTATGAAAAATATTCATTCTTTGTACCCGCGTTTTGGCCATTTGAGAGTTTAAGGCTTTCAATGTCACGAGAAATATTATTTCCTTGTTCACCGTGATCATCTACGATGTCCTCTTCTTCTACCTATTCATCTCCAAATCCTTCAAGAGGTGGCATATTAGTGTATTCATCTTCTTCGTCACCTTCTTAAATGGTGGCTAACACTCTAGCATGGAGAAAATTACTACGAACAAGTCCTTTCTCTTTACAATGAAAACACATAGGATTGTTAACCGAAACCGAATTTGACGAAGAGGCAGGGGGATTACTTGAACTTCTTGATGATTGTTGGCTAGAAACTTGAGGAAACATCCTCCTTTTAGTGGTGCTATAGGTCGGATTTGAGTAACTCTGACCCGGACATCGGCCTCCTATGGATGAGCCTCTTCCACGACCCAAACTAGGGTTTCTGGAGTCAAACCTTAACATTGATTTGGAAAACCTAATTGTTTCTTCCTTGGATACAAATTACTCTCCATCACCCTTGATTTTATGAGTAAATCGTCCATAGAGATGTGGTGTTGAAGTCTAACTGGCATTTGAAGGTTCTCCCGTAGTCCTTCAATGAATCGATTTTAATGAAAACATCGTCTTCTCTCATTTTGACCCTTCTCATGATCAACTTGATATCTTTCCAGTACTCATCAACAGTGTGAGATAATTACTTCATGTTGAATACGTAAGAATGTTGTTCCATCAGATAAGTAGGTGGAACATGATAAGTACGAAGCTCGGTCTTCAATCTCTCCCAGGTGGAGATAGGTTTCTTCCCGACAAGTTCTCTCTTTTCCTTCACATTTTCCACCACTCGGCCGCATAATGTGTGAAGGAATACTAATCCACACTTTCTATTTCTCTAGATAGTTGTTGAGATCAAACAGTTTCTCAATCTGTCGCTCCTAATTAAGATACTTCACCGGATTGTGTTGACTATAAAATCGAGGGATCTCATACTTTAAACCCTTGATTTCTCATGCCGGATCCTAACTAGATCCTGAATCTAAACTATCGCGTGCCCTTCTTCGGGAAGTATGATGTTTTCCGTGGCGATGCCTTCTTGAAGATCCTCTACGCGATCGTCTTTCCAAATAATTTGATTCATTATTGGAACTACCATAACCCTGGAATTTGCGAACAAATCCCTAAGACTCTCCTCTCTTGGCTATGGATTGTGGTGTAGGTGGCTCCATAGAGTCTATTTTTCTTGTAAATCTTTGCATCTCACTCATCATGGCATTCATCGTGATATCAAATCAATTGGGATCAAGCGGTTCATTAGGTTTGAACCTATGACGCTCCTAATTATGTTGAGCCTCTTTTCATGATTTATTTACTCATATACTATTATACGGGTTGGTCAATGGCAAGTTGTTAGGATTGCCCTCAAAAGCCAGGACAAAAGGATTATCGTATGCCATCTCCGCTAAGCTGCTAAGAAAATAAATGGTTAGTAATAAAAATTGTCCCCCTTCCCTTTGTTTTGTAAGGTCACTCATCAAGTATATAACACTCACAACTCACAAGGCGAAGGCTAATACAAGGGCTATCGATCAATTCACCTCAAATTCAAAGCAATATATGAGTAGCGTACTGTAGAATCAAACTTTATATATTTTGAAATTTAAAAATATATAAACTCAAAATTAGGCTCTATGATCTTGAATTCCAAATTTTACAAAGAATAAGGAACAAAGCTCAATTTGAATGGCACGAATCAGAGCTGTAATAAAGAAGTTATGATCAAAACAAGAAGGCTTTATATAGGTTTAAAAAAAAATTCTGAAAATTAAAGAAACTTTTCCGAAACCAAATAGGATTAGGATTTTAACTCCAAATTCAACTTAAATTCGAAAAACCTTATTTCTCGCTTCCCAAGGTGTGTTTTCCTGCTCCAACCTACGCCCTATATATATAGAAACTCACTTTTTCGATTCCGACCAGGATTTCTTTTTGCTTTTCTTTTTTCAAGCCGGATTTCCTTTTTTCCTTATATAAATCAGAATCTTCCCAAAAATAAATCACACAAAATCAGATTCTTATTTTCCAAAATTTACAGCCGTGGAACCAAAAAATAATTTTGAAAATTGCAAAACAGAACCCAAACTTTCTGAAAATTTCAAAAAAATCCAAATTTTCAATCTGAAATCCCGAATTTCCGATCTCAATTTCTCAAATTTCCAATCACAAATAAATCACACAAAATTTATTTTTTATTTTCAAATTTTTTTGGAACAATTAAAGCCTATATAAAACTTGGAATAAGAAAACTGCGACAACTTCCTCTTTATTCAAATGAATTTTGAGGTTTCAAGATCGTAAGGATAAAAAAATATGAAACTATATCTGGAAAGACACAAAAGACTCTATTTTTTTTTGAATAAGTTGTAATCAAGAACAAAGAACCATTCAACATTACCGAATCAAAGAACGATAAAGAAAACAAATAGGATTACGAGGTTGCAATAATTCTTCAGAAGAGTGGACGAAAAATATCGCAAGCTTGCAAACTGTATAAGCTACCTAAAACTATGAAAATGGCCGGGAGGTGAAGGCGGATAATACTTGTTAACACTCGGACCCTTCGACGTCCACCTGACTCGATTGATGAAGGTGAAGGCGGAGAGTAATGCTGAAGTATTCTAACTCTTGGACCCTTCGACGTCCTTCGACTCTAGATTCAACCTTCCTTCTAAGAAAGATCAAACAAAAATAGTTAAAATATGACACCAAAGAATTTATAATTTTAGGATGAAAATTTCAAAAATAAATTCAAGAAAAACTAAAAAAACCCTGATGAAGATTTTCATCCAAGGCTCTTTTGCTTTGCTCTGATACCAACTGATATGAATCTCCTTGCGAAGACTGTAGATTGCAGAATATTGGATCTTTGTTCACACTAGGGATTTCGCCCAACCCAGTATAAGCGCACAAAATTCAAGCCTCTAGCTCGATGGGTACACTCAATTCCGAGTTTCCCTCTAAATAGCCCGCAGGTTAAGATTACAAGATTCTTTGATCACTAACTAGCCCGCAAGATTAGACTAGGAAAATACCTTATCTAATCTTACCAAATCTAATTCTAATCAAAATAAAAGACAATTTTTGAAAACCCTAATGAGCTAATTTTCAAAAATATCAACTCTTCAAAAGTCAACATGGCCGAGTTATTGGACTAAAATAAAATATTGTTACAATGATCACACTACCCATAAAAAATTCCAGTGAGAAAAAGAGTATAGTGTTTTTCATGACATCTTCAGTTAATCGACAAACTTGAATAATTAATCCAAGCCCTAGACGACTTCTTCTTTAAAATTCTTCATGATGAAGTTAATCAAGAAAATCATTCAATGCCGCATTCCTAAGCTTCTTTCTTGACCTTGTCATCGGTCCAGCCATGTCACTTAGAGGATCCCAAACATATCCCTTGAATGTTTGATCAAGACATGGAATATTTTCATTTATGGTGGTAGTCGTCTTGGGATCTCCATCAAATATGTTGTGTCTTAGGTGCATGAGTATTATGGTTACCCTGGCTTATCCTACTTCTTCATTCTTCCAATTCTGATTCAGATCCTTTTTGTTTCTGGACCAATAGAACCTTGTTCCTGGTCTCAATCTTGACACTTGACTCGTCTTATTTTAAGCATCCCATGCAGCTTAGTCAAAGTCTTTCATTTCAACTTAATGGTTCCAAACCATCATCATAGAGTGAATAGAGATAGATTTAAGGGGCCAACTCTCAGCCATGGGCAAAAAACGTATCTCCATGTTATCAAATGATCCAATCATTTTCAAAACATGAGATCCCACTAGTTTTTGTTTCTCGATATTACAATCAAGAATGGTCTTAGGCTTCGTTTGACATTGTCTTTGCGAAAGATGGATCTTAGATTATTGGTGGTTTAGTTATGGAGATTCTGCTACATTAGTGCTTGAATTTTTAGGTTCATGTGTAGTTTTTTAGGCTAGAATTTCCTTCACTTTTTCATTGTCTTTTTTAAAACTTTCTTCAAGAAGTTGTCAATTTTCTATGTTGCCTTCTCATTTTATGACCATATTATAGTAGTTTCTTGCCATTTGGTCTGATCATGAAACTTTGTTTTTTATTCTATCTGGTTCTTGACTTTCTTGCGTTGCATTCAATTTGTCCTTAATCACCTGAAACAATCCATCACTATAGCCTCTGTGTTAAAAATGCCAAAATTTGACAAGCCTTTGAAGTGGAAACTGAATCTAGTGATGTGGGAATAAGAGTTGTTTTTCTTCAAGACAATCAACCTATTGCCTTCCTCATTAAGTCACAGTGTCAGAGAAATAGGGGTTTATCAATATATGAAAAGGAGTTGGTGGTTGTGGTAATGGCAGTGGAAAAGTGAAGACATTACCATATAGGAAACTTTTTTGTGATTAAAACTGATCATCAGTCTCTTAAACACTTATTAGACCAGAAACTTCATCAAGCCTTGCAACAAAAGTTGACTACTAAACTGCTAGGGTTCAATTTTGAAATACAGTACATAAAATGAAGTGAAAATAAAGTTTTTGATGCTTTATCCAAGTTACCAGATGTTGAAGCAAAACAAAACACTAAGTTAGATTGTGGAAATAAAGGAAGGAAGGTAGTTATAGAGGATCATATTGATAAGAACTCTGAGGTTGATACTGATCTGAGAGCAGAAATTGGCTATCTTAACACCATAAGTACAGTGTAACCTTCTTGGATTGCTCAACTGGAAACTAGTTACAATGAGGACCAAGAAAGTCAGGAGCTTATAGCACAGGAAGTCCTGCCCAAAGATTCAAATCTTGAGTATGAATACATTCATGGAATCTTGAAGAAAGGTAAACGAATATTTGTAAGATCAAATGGTAATATCAGGGAAAAAACTTATCATCTATGCATGCCTCGGTCATTGGAGGCCATTATGATCAATCTGCTACCATCAAAAGAGTTCTCAGTATGTTCACTTGGCTTGGAATCAGAGTTGCCATCATCCAATTCATACAACACTGTGTTATTTGTCATAAGAACAAAATTGAGCACTGCCATCATCCTGGGTTGCTGCAACCATTACCTATTCCTACATAGGCTTGGAGGCATATTACAATGGATTTTGTGGTGAAGTTGCCTCAGTCTAAAGGTTAGGATACTATATTGGTAGTACTTGACAGAATGACAAAATACAGTTATTTTGTGTCTTTGACAAAATACAGTACTTGACCTATAAGTTGCTTGTTTATAGTACACGTTGTTTATTTTATATCGGTGCTAAATTTTTAGCACCGGTTGTATATATGTATACCTGGTGTTGCGCTTTATTTTTATTTGCAATGCGCTATTTGAATATGCAGGGGCCATCCAAGATCATTTCCGAGATAATTTCAAACAGGAATTGTAAAAAAACTATTGTAAATGAATACTTTTATTTAAATGTTGTACACGTATGAAAAATGAAATCGTGAAAGGAAGCAATTGAAACAAGTAAACAGAACAAATCTTATCTACAATCAATCAACAACCAACCCATAATGAACCCTCAATCAAACAACAATATTAGTTACCGTACATTGAAAATAAAGCCAACAATCAACCTAATATGTCGTTCATATCATCCATGAGGTCCAGGGAATTCTCCGCTTGTTATTCATATTCATCTACCCAAGGCCCACACAATCTGTCGGTGACACCTTGAATTTCATAGGAATGGTATGATCCTTGTCCCTCGAGATAGATCAGTTATTTGTACATGTTCAACATTAGTAAATAATATTATGTGTATTGAAGATCAAACGTTCCTTTGTGACATGTGCAATTTACCTCAAGGTTATTTGTTACCTGAGGTCGGCACTTCAAAAACTATGTTATTGGTAAGCATTTGCAAATTGATTCAATAATTAAATTGAAATTGTAACTTTGTATTGAATGACTTAGTTTTATGTTCGTAATTTTCCAAGTGTAATCGTGTTCCGATTATATCTTCCTTTTCTCCATTTGGTGCATGTATGCAAGCCTGTAAATAGAAAATTTTGACACGTTACGTTCTTCGACTAGACTCGATAAATAATTCTGAATTAAAATGATTCAAATACCTGGATATCACTCGGTTGTCAATCATATTTTTTGGTTTTATACCCCCGTCATTGTGTCCAGTGTAAAAACATCATCCATATTAGGATGGATGATGATGAGGTACCAATGATCGCTGGGAAAATTGGAACTAGTAGATTACTTAAAATCCAATAAAGGGGTTAGAAAAGGTACTATAATTAGAAATTATGGCATACATTCTAAGGCCCCAAATACAACTTAGCTTCACCTTTCTTCATTGTTCCCCAAATAGCATCAACACGCTTTGCGACTTCCTTTTCCTCTTACCCCGCACTACAAGAAACATAACCTTTTACCTCGGTTCTATAGGATTTTAATCACGGTTTTTCATCTTAAAAACCGAGGTAAATACAGGCGTAGTAAAAAGCACACTTTTTACCTCAACACACAACTGAGGTAAAAAGTACTTTTTACCTCAATTTTAGGCCGACATCGATAGGTATTGTGACTGATGTTGGTCGTAGCCAGAATGCATATAATGAGAGACCATTGTTGCAACTTCGTTCAGGACGACATTGGTCAGAATGAGAGCAATATCGCAAGAGCTTTTAACTGACGTCGTGCATTGTGGGGAAGTTATGTCGTGTGCATGCTGACGTCGAACTATAACCAATACGACGTTGGTTTGTAAGGTCGATCTCGCACATATTGTACCAACGTTGATTTGCACAATATTGCTTATGTGTCGTCTCTATACCAGTGTGTGCAATGTCCCTTGTTCATTGGAGAGACGTTGATTCCCGTCAAATATTATAATATTTTATATTTTATGACACAAAAAACTGTTCGTCGCTAGTCATTTCATGTTATTTAATATTCAATAACTCATGAAAGGGTTAAATGCCATACATTAATCAATTTTTGTTCAATTAATACCGAATGGAATCCCATGATAGAACCCACACAAATATTACATATATTACAATTATACGTTACAAACTATTAAAATACATAAGGTTGATATGAAATTAAAATATTATTGTTATTAAACCTCCATTGTCTACATTGTACGACATTAATAATGGAAGGGTGACTAGTGAAATACAAGTCCATCCATCTATACGCTGAATGTCCATCGATAACTCTCTTTGTCTATTACAACCAATCCACAACAAACAAAATTTATGTTAGAAATTGTTAGTCCCCAAATGAAATACACATAATACATTCATGCATAGATGAAATTAATTTCAACCAAAAAAATGTAACTCATCTTCTTGAGTGCGATTAAATTCAAAGTGTGTTCTTAGAAAATGTAATTATTGTCCAAAATCAGCCCTAATCTAAGCCTTTTTTCTCACTACTTACAAACATAGAATTATTTAGCCCACACAAACACTATACACTATATTACATGTAACACAATCATCATACTCCATGAAAATATTCAATCTTTGTACCATGAAAAAATAACATATACAAAATCACTAATAAAATTGCAAAATGAACATGAAATGGATGAAAAACTACCTCAATTAATTTGTACGCGGAGATGCTCCATCCTATAGTACTTGTGGATGTTTGAGAGGAGAAATTTTACTAAGCACTTGAATTGCTATAATGTTGTGAATGGAAAGAATCTTGGGAGTTGGGTTTGGAGGAATGGTTTTGGAGATTTGAAATGGGTATAGTTGGTGATTAAAATTGAGAGGAAATAGGGTCAGGGGGAAATTTTAGCTTAAATTTTAGGTTCTCACTATAAATTTCGGGGTAACTGACGTTGATAGCCGGTCAGTTCAAGTTTCATTCATAGCAAAGTTCTTGCAACGTCGAGTGTAATTTTCAAAAAGTATCGTCAAATACTCCATGTGAAGATTTTGGGCCCTTTCATTGACTCGTTGATGCCTAAATTAGAACAACATGGTCGTTACAATGTGAATTACATAAGGGCATCTCCAGTTTCACATTTTGACTTCTCTCACTATCTTGGAGGGATCTAAGTGCAAAAAGTAAAAATTTCACTAGTTACATCAAAATTGATTCCAATCATCCTGAAAGGGACCCTTTCCATCTCCAGTCAAACTTATAATCCCCAAGAGTGATAAAAAAACAGGTCTGATCGCACGGAGACTTCCACAAGTTCTTCCAATTAACCTTTGCATACTTATAAGTAATCATATACAATTTATTCTAGACCACGTACTAGCATTTTTCAAAAATTAATGGAAGGAATTTTATTTCATCAAAAAACCAAGAATATGTAATTTCGTGTGATTCTTTGTGGTTGAAATTATTGTTCTCGTAACGCCCATCGTAAGGGTATTAATGGAATACTAATAAAAATGATCACACACGACCTTGGTTTGCGTCCCTCTTAGATAATACGCATTATCTCCACATCAAAAATTTGTTCTTATGTTCAGGTGCACAATTGTATCGCATAGGGTACATTCGAGGAATTTTGAGCCATAGCGTAATTTCTAAAAAGTGTCGTCACATACTCCATGAGAAGATTTTGGGCCCTTCCATTAACCTGTTGATGCCCAAATCGGAACAACATGGTTGTGACAATGTGAATTACATAAGAGTATTTACAATTTTAATTCCAACTTCACCCACTTTCTTGAAATGACCTAAGTGGGAAAAGTAAAAAGTTCACCAGTTGCACCAAAATTGATTCCAATTGAACCGGGCGTTAATAAAATTTGTGAACATTTTTAAATTTTAATTTTTAGCTTCTAATATACTATTAACCGTTATGAAAGTGACTTTTATTCATTTTGGTCAAACACAAGCTCATTTGTTATGGTACAGGGTTGAAGTTGTTAAAACCACATTTAGGTAAGCCGATGTCAATCATAGTTTGGTCAATTGTCGGCCTAGCTGATGGGTGTACAACGTCGCACATGGCGAGGCAGAATTTGTAAGAGTTCAAAACAATGTCATTCCAAAGTGTCTAGATTCAGGTCACCTTAGAATCAGTTCAAACATTTACTTTCAAGTTTCCCTATAATTCCAATAGTCCCCACCCCTTCATCTCTTCTATTATCAAAGGTATGGTTTTTCAAATCTTCCAACTCCTTTATTTTTGTTTTTTTCTCATTGAAATTGTTCTATCTATGTTGTGTCAATGTGTTTGTTAGTATAGTTTTGGTTTCCTAGTTTGTATGAATTAGTTATAGTGTAAACTTTCCTTATATGTCAACCTAGGTGCTATATTTTGGTATGTTTTTGGACGAATTTGTGTCATTTTTTATTTTCCAAGCATGTTTTTTTGGGTTTCTGCGATTTTGACTGTAGCTGCTTGGATTAAATGTGACATCAGTGGTCTATTGGTTCACCTTTATTTTATGTGATTGTTGTGCGACGTCGTTCATTCAAAAATATGCTAGTTTCTTTGAATGAGACGTCGCACCTGTGTCAGTTTGTCTATTGGTTTAACTGAAACTTACCGATCTCGCATGTATTTGCAGTATACTGCCTACTTTAAAATTTTAAATGCAAATTCATTTACTTGTGAGTTACCATGTTCGGTCTAAACCACTGAAACGCGATGTCGCGCATACATGTTGACCATGCTACTGTGTTGGACCGACATGTAAGTGCAATGCATGGTTGACGTCAAAATCATCAAGTTTCAACTCTTATAACCTAATAATTTTCTTATATTATTCAAGAGTAATGACTGGCGAAGGAATCTCAATCGCCCTTTTTTCCAGGACAACAACTTATTTACATATATTTACACTTATATATATGAGCTATTTATTTTATGTATTTTCTTATATATATATATAATCACAATCGATGACATTTCACAATTAATTGTTTCTCTACAGTTCCCCACACAATGGAGCTCCACCCCAGAGCCTGTCACATTTGATCTTGAACCCTATGCGATGTGTCCTGATAACTCGAGATTCAGTTGTACCCTGAATCAACAAAACTTCAGGACTAGCCCCACTTTGGTAAGGTGCCTTGGCATGCTAAATGAATTTTTTTATTTTCAATTTATATTATTTGTTGTTTATTAATTTCATATATATATATATATAATGTTTTTCTCTATTTGTGATTCAGTACATCCCGAGGGACCTGTACCCAAAGGATTTTTCTGAATTCCTTTCCGGCAACCTCCTATGCATTGGGGACACTTTGTTCTTGGAGCTCACATATAGAAGGTTGGGGGCCCATTGTCTTCAAGGTCATCATAATTCGAGTCGATTGATTTTATTGCAATTATTTTTGTTGAAACAAAAACATTTCTATTCAAAGTTATGTATCAATTGTAAGGATATTTTTATAGCTACTATTTTTCGAACAATATAATTGACTGTATGTGCAATTTAATCTGTGCATGATTTTAAAAACTATTTTCAACTGTACCATTCAACACTATTTTCTACACTCATTTTAAAAACCATTGAAATATACTTTTGTAGACCAAAGTCAATAATTTTCAAACAAGTTTAACCTCTAAAAGTTTTAGAGTGTAACATAACACCAACATCGGCCGTCTATTGCATTGCATGTCGGTAATAACGACATATAATACGAAGTCGGTTGTTCTCATAAAATAACATATGCGACACCATACACAATTCGGTAAGAACATTTACTTTTTTTAAACCTTTTACTTTGGTTAAATTATAATCGAGGAAAAAAACTATCAATTACCTGGGCTATTTTTTACCCGAGGTAAAAAATACATTTTACTTCCAAAAAAACTGAGGTAAAAGAAATTTTTAGTTCGGTATTTAACTTAAGCAAAATAATCAAGGTATAAAAGGCAAAGTAAAAGGTCCAATTTTTTGTAGTGCTGGTACCTTCGTCAAGCCTCCCATGTTTGAAATACGGAATTGGATGTAGCACTCAATAGTTTCGTACACTTTCTCTCACATGTTTCTATTAGAATATGGATAGCTAACAAAGATAATTATAATGGACATCAAAGCGAAGAAACAATGTAATGTGCACAACTTACCCCATCCACACATCCATTTATGCATATGCAATCCAACTCATTGAGTGGAAGTTCCCTAGCTTGTTTATGAACTTGACCATCTGATCTATGCCAATACCACATGTATGCTTCGAGCAAAGATTGATGGTCGAAATAGTGGAAAGAACATAATCTTTCCATTCAATTGCATGTCCCACACATCCTCGTTGCATGAATCGATGTACCTCAATATCATCAGATAGTCAGTGAATGGGCGCTTGTTATGAACATGCGTGACCAAAGTAAAAATATAGGTAGTCATCCGGTTGTAGAGTAAATAAATCGTAATAGTGAATATGGTTGATAGTTTATAAATATACCTGTTTGAGAGGCTTTAAGAGGATTTGAGAGTTTTCAAATCCAAAGGTTTAATAAGGATTTTATAGAGGTAATTTTATGAAGGATGGTGAAATCTTGGAAGAATGAGCTGAAGGTATTTATTATATTGAGACAAGATGACCACATGGATAATTTGCTTTGGAGGAATGATCAATTAGAGGCTGAATGTTGCAAACTAATGGTGGGGATTTGGAATTAGAGGGTTTAATATAACAAAGAACACAATTTCTTGGTTTGACTTCTAGAAAGTTAGGAGGGTCTGAGAGGTAGGGTGGAACATGAGAAACTAAGACACGATGAGCTAATAAAAGGTGTCGAGAGTTGGAGGAGCTATTTAGGGAACATCACGAGGTGAATGCTACCCTTCATTTAGAAGTTACTAGGCGTTACGAACTAATGTTAATGATAAAGAGAAGGGTTGGAAAGTGTGTGTTCGTTGCTTGGAGCAGTAGGTAGATGTCTTAAAGTAATACCTAGAGGCTTATGTGTACTCCTTCTACTTAATGAGTATGCAACTAGGTCGGTCAGACTGTGGCGTACGGAGTATGGAGGCTACCGGTGCCACCCAAAATGAGCTGTATTTGCACATGCGATAAAAGTTAGAGGAAATTCTCAAAAAAGAAGGAGGATAAGTGAGGATTATGGACTATATGTCTTATATATTCCTAGATAGTACCTATGTGACTGAGAGTATCATGTTAGGTCCTGATTCTATTCTTAGCTAAGGTTTTTGTAACTAGGTCTCAAGGGGTCATGTGTTATTTCTTAATGTTGACTATGTGTCTCCTAGTTTTCTTAAAGACTCATCTGCTGTCTATTTTAAAGATTTTTTACTGTTGTATTGTTTCTACATTGTTAAAAGTTGTGATGATTGATTATGCTTTGTATTTTTAATTGTTGATGATTTGAATTGGGAGGTTGTGATGTGAGTGGTGGTATAGGAGTGTATGAATGGTGTGGTTCATAGAGGATGAAGTGTTTTTTTATTTGTGTCGTGGGGCTGGTGATTTTTAAGATGCATGCAAAGTTGCAGTAAACATGCCAGCTTTGTGTATTAGGTGTTGGTTTTTATGAGTTGGTATTTTTTGGGCAAAGAAACGGGTGGAATTCTTCTTTTGTTGTAGGCTGGTAATTTTCTAGGCGTATGCGATGCTGAAATATCCTTACCATTTCTGTATGGTGGGTGTTGGTTGGACAATGAGTGCAATGAGCATCTGTTTATATCTCGAGGCTAGTGATTTTCCAGATGTATACGAAGTTGTAATATTCTCACCGTCTTTGTTACCTGGGATGGTGTTCTCCATGCTGAGAAAATCCGCGGATGATTTTCCCACTTGTGTTACATCCAGCGAGAGAATGATAGAGGGTATGTGTTTCATGATTGTGCGGTAATGGGTTATTTTAGGGTATTGGTTGTATGGGCTACGTGGGCTTAGTCTAAACTGGCAGGTTAGTTGGAAAGAGGGAGGAGATATGTGTGTCACGTATGAAAGTCTTTTCATTTTATTTATGCATAGACCGTTAAGTGTTTTTTGTTTAAGGCCAAATAGGTGCCTAAGTGGCTATGAAGAAGAGTAACATCACGACTCCCTAGATATTCTCTTAATATTGTTTGTCTTTTCTAAGCATGCATCCTACCTTTACAAAGTTATCGTGATTGGGGAATATCCTCAGTTGTAGTTTGTTTTTAATTAAATTGTACTCCAAGTCTAGTGTTGTTGCTCTAGTGATTGTGTGTTGTGTGGTGTGTGTTTCTTGTTGTTATTGAAGTTGTTGTGAATGTGTGTGAGTTGTAACCTCTTATGGGGAACATAATGTGAGATGATGGGGTGATTATGTGATCTGCACCTAAAAGAATGTGTTAATTAGCACATTTGTTAGTTTGTTTTTGTTGGTTGATTGCTAGGTTTAGTTGGGTTTACATTACGAGGGGTTTAGAGAGCCATTGTTGGTTTTCTTGTCTAAATTCTTAGTTTTGTAAATTTATTTAGACCTAATGGATGTTATGTCCTTATGACCATCTAGATCCTATTTTTTGAGATTATTTGTAGATTGCTCGTAAGCATTTCGACGTAGATTATAGAACCCCATTCACAATGATAGTAGTACACAGAAGGCTACGAGTCAAAACGTGCTAGAAGATGAATCGTGCAAAGAAGAGAAAGAAGTCGAAGATGGAAGAAACTGAAGACTGACATGGCCATGTTGTATTGCATGGGCAATGCTAGTAAATTTGATGGTTCCAAGTAAATGCATAGGCCATATGTAACTGCACGGCCGGTGCAGTCAAACCACTGTGCGGCTAAGTCTGCAGCATGGGTCGTGCCATAGTGTACGACCCATGTCCTTGAAGAAGAAGATCCTAAGACCAGCCCACATCCCGTGTCTTTTTGCATGACCACACCATCAATTTTGAAGAAATTGACTCCCAGTTGGTGGCCTGAAAGGTATTGCGCGGGCTGTGCTACTCATAATGTGGAAACAAGAGCTAAGCCGGCAGCCCGCAAAGAAACGCATGTGCCGTGCAACTTAAGAGCTCAAGAAGATGTCCCATCCAGTTTCCCATGAGGAAACACACGGGCCGTATGATTAGAATAACAGGAACACGCAGCCAGCCGGCGGCCTGTGAACTATTGGAAGGGCCATGCCACAAGGGCCGTGTGCTATTGCACGGCCCGTGCTGGTGGTCAGCTAGGGTTTTTTTCCCTTTTTGGGCCTCTTTATAGTCAAATTCCTATCTACTATATAAAAGGGCCTATTTTTACTAGGATTTAAGTTTGGATAGTTTATTTTTCATTCTGCTAATTTTGCGTAAGAGTCAGTAGAGAGAGAAAGGGAATAACCCTTCTCTCTTAGTTTAATCTTCCTAGTTTTGTCCAAGGGCATTGAATCCAATGGATCAATTGAGTTCAATGCTTTGGGAGTAGTTCATTAGCTTGGGGATTTAAATTTGTATTCATAATTTGGTAGCTATTTTGTGAGATTCTAAGATCCTTCTATCTTTTAATGCTTATGAATATTATGCTTGACTTACTCCTTACATTCTTGTTAAATGACTGATTGATATCCTATATAGGTATAGACCCTAGTTTATTTTTCATGTATGGCGCAACCATGGTTGTCCCCTTGGGAGTGTCACTAGGGTAATAGGGGGAGTGAGAGTCCGCAACTGTGTGGGTGTATGCATGTGGGTCGTGAGCACCGCTCCAATGACCATATGCTAGTATAAACTAGACAGTGGTAGGCCGATATGTGAGGATATGATAGTTAGTAGAAACTACGGTTGGCATAATTTGACCTTTGTTGTCGTAACCTTTGAGTTATCATGAGATGACAATCCCTTTATCAATAGGTCTAGGGAGAAACATTCATAGTGGAGTGCTCGAGACGTAATTATTTACGGGGAAGAGGAATGCATAACGGCCAGGCCATTTGATACACTTCCCTAATTACGGAGGCAATGTCAATAGAAGAGGACGTGAGCACCTTTGTGTGATAGTCAAAGGCAAGTGTTGACTATCGACCACACTATGTGACACACACATTAAGATAGGTCTATACGTCTTGTATTCGATAGAATCTAGGATTAAAGTATTATACCAATAATGTAACGCAACCATCCTCATTTATTAGCTTAATCAATTTTATTACCTTGATCTTGCATGCTTAGTATTTAGATAAAAACCCTTCAAACCTTGTTTGCGACATTAACAATTCCAAACACGCATCGGATCGACAACCCGATTGCGATTTCTACATAGTTAACTCTTAAAGTCCTAGCATATCTATGGACAACCCTAGACTTGACACTATTTACCCTTTTGGTAGATCAGTAGTAAGTACGGGGAAACTTATGAATCTTATCTTTGAAGCGTGCCCGCAAGTAATCTGGTAAAAAGAATGACCCCGCAGATGCGGATCATTGTGTTATCTGCCCAAGACATTGCCGGTTCCATGGTAATCTATCCTGGATGGGTTTGTTAGAGGGATTCTCTTAAGAAGCTCATGCGAGATGTAAGTACGTTGCTTAAAAAAAAATTTCTTAAATTTTACTAAGAGTTGTTTATTGGTTATTGATACCCTGTGTCCCATTTCGGTATGATCGGCGATTGGTATCAGCAAATGCAGGGTGGAAAATGATGATGGATATCCAGTCACCATCCAAGAGAGTCGAAGAAAACCGGCGCGAGCAGATGCCTAGACTTGCAGCAGCTTGGCTCTAAGGGAAATAGGTTGCACAGTTGACATACTCGCCTGGTGGAATATCTTTAAGAGTTATTTCAACTATGCATGGACAAAATAAAGTATGTAGGGAGAATGATAATTGTTTGATGGTAGTTCATTGATTCCCAGCATACTTGCTTACTTGCCTACTTTGAAGTTGATACCCTTGCACAAGGATGCACTAAAGAGTATGGAGTGTGGTCACGTAAGGGATGTCCTATGGCCCATCGCTTTTGTTAGAGTTTTATAATGAGGCTCTAGCTAATCACATCGCCGTACTTCTACTGTGGGTGGACTGGCTCACAACCTGGGACCTAGTAAGCTATGTTATTCATGTAGTAGGTTTACCTATATGAAACAATGTAATTATAATCTGATAGATTGATGTGACGTCAAATGCATGTGTTTTCCGAAGCATTTAACATCTCTTTTGTTATCATTTTGTTGTAAGATTACAAGATTTAGTTAGGTTTACATCATAAGGGGTTTAGATGACCGTTTTCGGTTTGTGTATCTAAATCCTTCATTTTGCAACCTAGTTGAGTCTAATGGATTTTTGGTCCTTACGAGCATATAGATTCCTGTTTGTAAGCTTAATTTTTAGATTGCTCGTAAGCACATTGGAGTAGTGTATTGAAGGCCATTTGCAAGGATGGTAGAAGATTGAAGGCCACGAGTCAAAACGTGGTAGAAGATAAAGGAACGGAGAAATTGTGATCCGGAAGTGTGAACCGAATTCTGAGAATTATCTGAGAAGAACCACCCTTCAAATATTGCACCATTGGATTTGTCTTTTCGAGCACTACGAAATCGACCATAAGAACTCACGAATCGGATCAACGGGTCAATCGAGGCGACCAACCGAAGATCGGTCGGGTGAAGAACAACCGAGCGCACGGACCAAGTGCTTAACCACGCGGCTGCGCGCCCAAAACTAACATTGGAAACAGCCCCTAGGACTGAGAACACGTGGCCAGCCCTTCATCCCACGCGCTAGCGCATCCCGGCCCCCTATTCCGTGCGGTTTCCCAGCATCCTCGGCCATCCGCCCGATCGCTCGGTCTCACCCGCGCGGCCAGCGCACATCCAGCGTGCACGGTCTCCTCCTTTCGCGTGGTCCGCTCGAGGGACCGTGTCTCCTCACCCGAGCTCCCTGCCTCATCGCGCGTCCTCCACGCGTGTTTTCCAGCGCCATTGCTCCCGTTCCATCCTAGAGCCCGCGCGCCCCAGCTCCGTTTCCGCGCGCAGCGCCCACATCGTTCGGCAGCCAATCTGAGCGTTCAGCATCTCGTCTGCGCGGTCAGCGCGCGGTTTGCTCATCCTTCTGCGCGGTCTTGCCGAGACTCTCGTGTCTCTCCGCCCAGTTTGCCATGTCAAGCATGCGGCCCGCCCACTCTGCATCTACTTGGCTTTATCTTCTCCTCAACTTGCACTATACTTCTCCTCTCATCTTCATTCCAATCTTTTTCTTGGCCGAAAATATCTTACAAAGAACCCTAGTTCTCCATTTCTCTTCTTCATTTCTCTCTTTGTTTATGTATGGATTTGCTTATGAATATTAGTATGATGTGTATTAGCT
>JAULKM010133428.1:0-19162 GCA_032355605.1 Rubia tinctorum
CTAGCAATCTTGCAACAAAAATATCACAAAAGAGATGTTAAATGCTTCGGAAAACACATGCATTTGACGTCTCATCAAGTAGTAGGAACTGGATCAACATTAAAAATTCTTATCTTTGACACCCTAACCGCCCTTCTCTCAGTTAATAGTAAATCTCCCATGAAAAGGTTAATTATTAATGATGCCTGAAAGGGGAAGGTCAATATGATTTAGTGCTAGGTTCGGGAATGAACTCAGAAGCATATTGTCTTTTTGTCTATTTGGTCAAAGGTCAAATACTAACGTCATAAAATTCTGACACATGTATCTTGAATCTAATTTGATGTTATTATATGATGGGTTATTTTACCAATGATACCAGATTTAGCCAACAAATGGGTTGATAATCTTATTATCGTGTTGGGGTCGTAGGGTAATAACCAATGGTTATGCCCTTTATTGTTAGCAGCAAGACAAGGTATGCCCCGAGAGTTAATGTGAGGTACTAATGTCCTAAGTAGCATAAGATGAGCTTAAGATGAATATTATCCGTGGAGCTCGCGGTGACCCATACTACTCCTAGATTTAATTTATTGTGCATTCTTGTGGGTTTATTAACTCCATGAGTGAGGGCTAAATGTATTAGTGAAAGTGCATCGCTAGCTATTCCCGGAAGAGGTGAAAGTTTAAGAAGGGGGAGAAATTGAGGTGTGACTGGCCGATGGATTCCTCGAGGAATAAAATCTCTCCATATACTGTGAAAGAGCATAAGATAAGAAATATATCTTATCTGTGAATGGGATTCAAGGATAAAATTCAATGTCAAACATGTGCCACAAATTTCCCCAAGGCCTTTATTATCATCTTTACTTCATAGTTCATATTTTCATGTTCTTTATTTGGTAGTTTAATAATTTCAAACAACTCCCCTCCCCATTTTTCTATTCCCGATATACACACTTGGTAACGTTTGTGTGTGAATTATGTGGAACTATCTCTTGAACCCATTTGTCTCCATGGACGATACCCGATCTTACCACTAGTTACAATTTTTAGTAGTTAGGAGTAACGTAGATAGCAACACTATAAAGCCCATATATGATTTGTGTCCCTGTGTTTCCAAAGACGCCTATGGGTGCATCAGTGATTATCAACTACTTTGCATATATCTGGAAAATAACCAGTCCAACGACATAAGCAGAGAATATCCCTGCCTTCTTGTAGTAACTCTTGATTTCCTATCATACTACTATCTTCATCTCTCTCCTTAAACAAAGTAACCAACCATGAAATTTCCCTTCACTCTATCGTGTAAACCCTTAACAACCATCAACTGTCTTACACACATACACTGCACTGAAAAACCTTAACACAACACCAACCCCTACAATTTTTAGTAGTTAGGAGTAACGTAGGTAGCAACACTATAAATCTTATATTTGATCGTTGTCCCCGTGTTTTCAAAGATGCCTCTGGGTCCATCATTGATCATCCACTACATCGCATATATCAGGAAAATGACCAGTCCAACGACATAAGAGGAGAATGTTCCTGCTTTCTTGCAGCAACTCCTGAGTTCCTATCATACTACTATCTGCATCACTCTCCTTAAACTAACCAACCATTAAATTTCCCTTCACTCTACTGTGTAAACCCTTAACAGCCATCAACTCTCATACACACATCCACTGTACTGAAAAATCTTAACACAACACCGGCCCCACTATGAATCATCCAACTATCTGAATAAAAGAGTTTGATAACCACCATCTCCAACAAACACATGACCTTGTTATTACTATCCCAAACCATTATATAAAAGATATCTAAAACAAATCTTCATTATGAAAATTCACAATTTTATAGATATAACCCTCGTGAATACTAACTTGAAGATGGGTTATAAAACAACACAAACAACTTATACAATGCCAACATTCAAACAATATAATTAAGAAGTTTGTATAAAAAAGCCTTCTACCATCATCCTCAAGGATCTCATCAAACGTGTAAACACTTCACAAGGTGTATATTACTTGTGTTGGAAATCCGTTTCACACGTACTAAGTAGTAAAACTTATGACCTCTGGATTGAACACTAGCTGAATATCTAGTAAATGTATAGAGCATGCATAAGCTTCTTTGCTTCAGTAAACCTCTTTCATGAATCCTTAAAAATATTTACAATGATCTGCATAAACCAACTAAACCCTTCAAGTCTCGCGGACAGGGTTTTAGCAACCTCCTAAACTAGGCTCGCATTCACATAACGCTGATCTTTGAGCAATGACTGAAGCATACGAGAATGCTCTTCCAGCTAGGAATAGCGTACCTCTCGACAATTTATTATCACTTACCCTCACACTCCGTTAATACCTTGTAGCCATACCCACCCTTCCCAAACAAATTCCTCCAGCACGTAAAGAAATTATAAATAGATAACAAAATAATAATAAATAAAACTTTTTCACTACGATAAAGAGCCACAAACAAACTTTTGAACTCATACTTAAATAAAAGGACCATTATATCATAATGACCCATCCCCTCTTGAGCGTCGTTAAACACAAGAGGAGGCTAAGTTATTAAGGGACAAAGATCAGATTTATATGTTGCTCCCGATCCTATTACTATACTACCAAGAATGGTAGATAGTGGCAAGTACCGGGGTCGCCCACAGAGATGTTAGGAATTTAATAATTAACTATACACAACCACGGTCAGGTCATTAATTAGACAACGTGCTAGGAATAAATAGTTCTGTGAAATCAGTCATGGGGGTGGGGATTTTCAACTATCAACAACAACCATGAAATCAAGGGATTAAACAATATAAACTAACATTCGGGGAATATTTTTGTAACATGCTCAATGTTATTTCGATCATCGATTTCATCAAATAAAAGAACTTAACTATATTCTGGTGTATCTGTCACGTAGTGCAGACAATGGTCAAAACTTCCCCTTATCTGTCACATTCTCGCCTCCGCAACTAGGGGAGTGCAACAACGACTATAGCACATTGCACAGGTCTGGTTCCCCCCATGCGATAAATTCCAGGGCGCAACACCATGAACGAACTACCCCTAGGCCTACAAAAGCAAAATAAGTAGCCGTCTTATCAATGGCTTCTAGGTTTAACAAAATAATCCTAGTTTGCTACCTACTTTATCTTTACCCGCAACCCTTCGGACCTCTTTGGTCGGCTAACTAGATGCATGATCGATTGTGACGATTAATCCCAAAACTAGATCCCTACTCCCTAAGCATTGAACCCAAGTATTTCATTGGATTCAACACCTTTGGGCAAAAGAAATATAAAAAAGATGAAAAGAAAAGAAACATGAAAGAAGTGTGAGTGTTTTCACTCTCTAGCCACCTACTAAGATATAAAAATGAGCATAATTTATACCCTAGTAGACAAAGTTCCACATATATATAGTAGTAGGAAATTGAGCCTAAAAATAGGCCCAAAAGTGTCCAAAAAACCATAGCATTAGCCAGCCATGGCTTGTGTTGGCGTGGGCCATGCTGATCATTCCGGCATTGGGTGTCGAATCTAGCACGGGATGTGCTAGCTTGTGCTAGCGAGTCCTGTGTCATCTGGCTCGGGCCACCGGCTAGGTCTTCGTTTTGCTCCTTCTGATCCGTGACATTCATCGTTTTACGCGCCCCGTTGGCTGGAACCTTATATTTATCAGTACCTTGGCACGCCTGGGATCATTCTTCACACCCGTGGGCTAGTTTTAGCATTTATGACTTGAAACAACATGAGACGTGTAAAACAAAACATCCCGCCCTTGCTTAGTTGATTTTGGAGTGAAAATAGGGGACGCTCGTGCTAGATTTTGACACGAACCATGCCAGGTGATACGGGTCATACCACAGCCCCAAGAATGAGTCATACTAGATTTTGGTCCATGTCGGGCTGGTTCATTCCGCGGCATTCGTGACTGGTTCTCTTGGCTAACTTATTTGCTCTGCTACTGGTGAACCGTTGGTTCGATTTAGGTGTTCTTTTAGTCAATCTTATTGCGCTCGTCAAGAAAAATTCAATGGTGACATCCTAAAGTGATGATTCATATCATATTTTCCTAGAAATTCGTTCAACCTCAAACAAAGATCCCTACGTTTCTTTCTTGGCCTTGTTGAGCTTTGAATCCGCTCTTCTTGGTTCCAATTCCTTCTACTACCACAATTTGGAGTTAATGACCTACAATATACTATCATCCTTGCGAATGACCTTCAAATATATACTTCCACCCTAATAATGAGATCAAAGAGGAATATCTAGGCTCCATACAAAGTGTCCATTAGTTCCAATTAATTCTACAAAATGCGGGATTTTGAGAAGAAAAGGAGAATAAATGTGTTAAATGCACTGGCTAACGCATTCATAATGGTACACATCAATCCCCCACACTTAAACCTTTACGCATCCTCGAGTAAACAAAAAGGAGAAAATATCTAAGAGAAATGTAGCATGCAAAGAACATATAGACAATACATTTACCTTATCCCCATGCTACACTAGTTCCCCCAAAGAATTAAGAATCTCACAATTTTCACTCCCTGGTGTTGCTAAATTAACCTAACCATCCCTCAAAATATTGTGAAGAAAATGGTAAGCATGAAAGATAAGTGTTGAGCTAGCTTATTCCACCGAAGAAACCGCCGAAGATAATCCAAAAGATGATGATGAAACCGCCAAAGAAGGCCAAAAGATGTTGAAGTTCCATTTCAAATTTCTCTCATTTCTCTCATTTTTCCTAGAAGCTCTTTCAGGTTTTCATCCTAGCATTCACACATGTTGAGCTCACTATCTCACCTTTTTCCACACGTCCTCTCATTTTTCCTAGGTTTTCCGACCTAGCCGGGTCTTAGCCTCTCATTTTTACCTACGCCTTTCGACCTATCCGAGCTTTCCTTCCCATTTTTGCCTAAGTTGCCCTTTCGTGTTTCTATCTTAGTCGGGTATATATAATTTTTCATTTTTTTTTTCAAAATTTTCAATTTTTTTGTGTAGGACAAAAAGTCACAAAGTTGGGCTTCATACTACAAAATATAGTGAAAAATATATAATTACACCACCAAAGTGTTCATCCCAAAACATTCCCCAAAACTAGCAAAAAGTTCACACCACAAAAGATTCTACCAACTTCCCAGAACCAAAGAAAAGAACAAACTAAAGAAACAACAAGAACACAAAGGAATGTCAAGATGAAAACTCCAAAGTGTTTCACTACTCCCACACAAAAATGCCCCCATAACAGATACCAAAAAGGTGACCTTCCAACTCCAATCCACCACACTTAAATCACACATTGTCCCCAATGTATGTGACCAAGGTAAAAAGGAGAAATTAAAGGTATCAATCGATCAACTTTCTTTCTTGTCTCGAAGTTCATCACGAGGGCCCCTGCAAAGACAAGAATACCAAGAGTAGCACTGTTTCATACAAGCATTTGATAATTATTATACTCAAAAATTAACATCAAACACATCAAAGCATCACAAAAATATCAAAACTTACTAAATCAAAATGAAAAGATCGTTTCTTTATTGTCGTCTTCACGAATTATTTGTAATAGGAGAGTTCATTCTTGAATTCACTCCTCAAAGAGGGGATTTCCCTCCTTGTCCACCCCAAAATCCCCCCATTCTAGTTAAGGTTTCAACCTTTGCCCATTGACTCACCACTTCATGCCACTCCCTTCATCCTTTCTCTATGGCTCATTTTTCACAAACCGTGGTCACCACATAAGGACTTTCCCACCTTGACTCCAATTTACCCCGAAAAGACGTAACCGAGCTCCACCGGTAGGTGGCACCTTTTACCATAGAGAATCTAAAAATGTGACATGCCTGTGGGGGTTTTGTACATGGTTTGATATGCCCAATGCGCATCATCCAACCTATCACTCCAATCATTTCTAAATGAATTTACCATCTTTTCAAGGATGCTCTTGTTTTCCTGGTTGGATATTTCCACTTGACCATTTGTTTGTGGATGGTAATGTGTTGATATCCTATGGATCACACCATATATTTTGATCAAGGATCCCATGTTTTATTACAAAAGTGAGTACCTTTATCATAAATTATGGTTCGATGTATACCGAACATTGAGAAAATGTTGGACTTGAGGAAACTTATAACAGTTACTGCATCATTGTTCTTTGTGGCTTTGTCGTCAACACATTTTGATATATAATCCACCACCACTAGAATAAAATAATTTCCATGGGATATAGGGAAAGGGCCCATGAAATCCATCTCCCACACATCAAATATCTCAACCGGCATTAAGAGAACTTGGGACATCTCATTTTTTAATGAGATGTTGTCCATCTTTTGGCACCTATCACAGGCTAGAATGAACTCTCGGGTATGCTTCAACATGTTGGGCTAATAAAGTCCACATTCCGCTACACTCCTAGCGGTTCTTTTATACCCGAGATGTCCACCCATGGTGGAGGAGTGGTAAAGTCTAAGGATTGACTCCACTTACTCTTTGAAAACACGTCTCCTAATCTGTTTATCAGAGAAATGTTTCTAAAGATAAAGATCATCTAAAAAATATTCCTTTACCTCATTAACTAGCCTATTCTTTCGGTTTTGATCAAAGTAGGGGGGAACTCCCCCGTGCGAGGTAATTCACTTGTCAGCATACCAAGGTTGGCAGTTGTCACATCGATTAATTGTTCATCGGGAAAATCTTCCCAAATGTGCTCCAACTTTGATTTTTTACTTGGTGGGATCTAAGATCTCAAGTGTTGGCGATCTTCTTAAATGGCCAGCCACTACATTCTCACTTCTCTTTTTATCTCTAACCTCAAGATCAAACTAACTCAAAAGAAGTATCCACCTAATAAGCCTAGGTTTTGCCTCTTTCTTCGTCATCAAATAGTGGAGAGAATTATGATCGGTATATACAATGACCTTGGTGCCTAGAAGATATTGTCTAAACATCTCAAATGTAAAAACTATGGTCATTAACTCTTTCTATGTAGTAGATTAGTTATGTTGTGCATTATAAAGAGTCACAGACGCATAGTAAATGACATGTGTAAGTCTCCCTAACCTTTGGCCTAACACCGCTCCTATTTCATAATCACTTGCATCGCACATTATTTTAAAAAAGGGAGAGACCAATTTGGGGGTTGGATAATGGGTAGTAACAAGCATTTTCTTCAAAGAGTCAAAGGCTTTTCTACATTCCTCGTCAAAAACAAATTCAACATCCTTTTTTCAAAAAATTGCATAATGGAGAATAATTCTTAGAGAAATCCTTAATGAAACGCCGGTAAAAACTGGCGTGACCTAAGAATAACCAAATGTCTCTCACACAAGTAGGGTGAGGAAGGGATTTGATTGTATCTACTTTAGCCTTGTGCACTTCTAGCCCTTGAGCTGACACCACATGACCTAGAAAAATGCCCTTTTCCACCATAAAGTGGCACTTCTCGGAGTTTAAGAATAAGTTGGTGTCAATGCACCTTTCTAAAACAAGTGCTAGATGATGTAAGCATGAGTCATAAGAATCTCAATGAATAGTGAAATCATCCATTAAAACTTTGACGAAGCACTCCATAAACTTTGAGAAGATACTAACCATGCATCTTTGAAATATACCCGGTGTATTGTACAAGCTGAAAGGCATATGCCTATAGGCGAAAGTGGCAAAGGGACATGTAAAGGTTGTTTTCTCTTGATATTCTAGATCGATGGCTATTTGGAAGTATCATGAATAGCCATTGAGGAATAAGTAGTGTGAGTGACCGGCTAATATTTCAAGCTTTTGGTCAATGAAAGTAAGGGAAAATGATCCTTCAAGTGACCGCATTTAAGCGGCGATAATCAATGCAAACTCGCCACCTATTTTGAATATGGGTGGGATCCAAATCACCATCCTTGTTTTCTACCATTGTCACCCCGCTCCTTTTTCGCACCACTTGAGTGGGACTAACCCACTTACTATCGGAGATTAAATTTATCACCCCTACCTTAAGTAGTTTAAGGACTTCTTCTTTAACTACTTCCATTATTGGCGGGTTTAACCACCTTTGAGCTTGACGTACGAGTTTTGCATCCTCCTCCAATAGTATTCGGTGCATGCAAGTTGAAGGACTTATACCTTTGATATTGGCCAAAGTCCATCTTATAGCCCCCTTGAATTTCTTAAGCACCTTAATTAACCTACCCTCTTGGTCACTAGTGAGCTTACTAGAAATAATCACCGGTAATGTCTCATTTTGCCTAAGAAAGTATATTTAAAGTCTTTGGGTAAAGGCTTAAGTTCGACTACAGGTTGTTCTTCTATTGAAGGCTTTGTCGCAGACATCACTAGGTCATCTAATTTCTTGAGTAGGGTCTCTATGTTAGTCTCAATTTTGGGCTCAACTTCTCTCACATTCTCCACTAGACTAGTGTTCCTAGAATCAATACGATCATTTAAAGCTACATTCACAGCTATATCAAAGACCTCAAGATCATCATTCATACTGGGGAAAACTCATCAAAAACACAATTCACATTTTCATGCATATTGAACTCCATCACATTATCACCATAGTTGACTGTATCAAAAACGGAAGTACTAACCTCACAATGGCTGGGAATCGTAGATGGTTCCTGGTTGTGCTCCTTACTTGGCTCATATCTTATTTCATCCAAAGGGGGGTGGCGGATACTCCTCGTCAAACAGCTTCCACTTTCCCACCAATGTGCTCACCTTCCCTATCAATTCGGTCACTTGCCCCCCAACTCTCTCAACACCCGAGGAGAGTTTATTTCCGAAGTGCCTTATGCAACCAAATACTTGGTTTTGGATTGATTCACTTACTTTCCCAAGGTTGGCTAAAGCTCCAATTATTTCGTTATAAACGGACCTGGGGTGTATCCCTTGACCAAATAGGTTGAGTCAAAGCACGAATGTCATACTCCTCCCTGTAGGTCTTGCAACACGGTAAGCTCTATCTCCTTGCCATATTCACTCAACCAGAAGCAAGCCTCTGTAGGGTGATCAAAGTGATAAACCCTACAGAGTTTCATTTTCGAACACTTTCTCCCCACATTTTTGTTCAAAAACAAACAAAAATGAAGAAAAAAGTAAATACAACACTACTTACTCAACTAACACGTTATCCAAGTTAACTACTATACCGTTAAACTAAAATCCCCAGCAACGATGCCAAAATTTGAACAGCCCCCTCCCGAGCTTCGTTAAAAACACGAGAGGAGGACGATTAGGAATCAAATATAAGATTTATATGTTGCGCCCGTTCCTACTAGTTTACTACCAAGAATTGTAGATACTGGCAAGTATCAGGGTCGTCCACATAAATGTCAGGAATCTAATAATCTACTAAATACAACCATGGTCGAGTTGTCAATCCAACCACGTGTTAGGAATAAGGAGTATTGTGAAAATAACCAGTGGGGGGAGAGTATGTACTAACAATTAATGGCATGCAATCAATGTAAAAAAATATATATAAACAAGCACTCAGGGAATATTTGCGTAACATGTTCAATGTTATTTTGATTATCAATTTCATCAAATACAAGAACTTAACCCTATTCTAGTGTTTGTGTCACGTGGTGCGGACAATGATCAAAACTTCCCCCTATCTATCACATAGAGTTGCACGTATAAAATCTTCCATCAGTCTCACCTCTGCTACTAGGGGAATGTAACAATAGCTATGGAAAATTGTGCAGATCTAATTCTCCCTCGTACAATTAAGCCCAGGGTAGAACACCACAACCGAACCACCCCTAAGCCTACAAAGGCAAAGGAAATATCCGTCTTATCGATGGCTTCTAGGATCAACAAAATAATCATAGTTTGCTACCTACTCTATCCCTACCCGTGTTAATGCCTAAATTTATCATGGATTTGGCCTGCTGCCAATTTTCCTTGGGTTGTTGGAGCTGTCATTAAACCTCTAATAGGGTCTCTGTACGGGCTCATTCCGGCATGATTCCGGCATAGATTGGTACCTGTAAAAGAACAAAGGACACTCAGGGCAGGGCAGTGTGTGACCGCGCCCGCTCCAATGCCCAAGTCATGTCAAAGAAGTGGTTGTAGAGAAGATGGTGCTACAGTGTCGTGAAGGCTGTAGTAGAACATACATTTTCTGATGACTTTCTTATTCTTTTATAGTTGTAGGGTTTGGTCTTTACTAGGTTAGATATTGGGCCTTTGGGCCTGATTAAATAGGAACATAGGTTTTTTACCACATGCCTTATCATCCCCTTATCCAGATGTTGCATTGCTCAACAACGTGGGGCATTAGGGTAATATGTGTCTGAATGTGATTGTCGACGTACGTCCATGTTCGTCAAGCTAAATCTTTGCACCTTGATTTTGTCTCCCATAGTCATCTATCTGTATCACGGTCATGCTGGTGTCAGCTTAGATTCCGCTTTGTGGCTCCATAAAATTCTATCCGGGTCGTTCACTGTGACCCTAATATCGTTAGTTTGGCTCTGCGTCCAGAACTTCTAAATCACGACCAAACTCTTTCATTTCAATCGTATTAATCTTTGACAGAATTATACGTTTCTATTTACTGTGTTGACCTGGACTTTGCATCACAACTTCGTAAAATTCTATCTGGGTCATTCATTGTGACCCTAATATCATTAGCCTGGGATCTTCTTCTAGGCCTTCTAAATCATGACTCAATTCGTTAATTTCAGCCTCATTAATCTTTGACACAATTAAACTTTGCTGCCTGCTGTGTCGACCTGGACTTTGAATCACAACTTCGTAAAATTCTATCCGGGTCATTCATTGCGACCCTAATATCCATGGGATCAGCATCCAGGCCTTATAAATCAAGACCGAAATCTTTCATTTTGGCCTCATTAATATTTGACATATTTATATGTTCTTGCCTGCTTTGTCGACCGGGACTTTGCATCGCAGCTTTGTAAAATTCTATCTAGGTAGTTCATTGCGACCCTAATTTCTTTAGCCAGGGATCCTTATCCATGCCACATAAATCATGACTGTACTCTTTCATTTCAAACTCATTAATGTTTGTTAGAATTATATGTCGATGCCTGCTATGTCGACCTGGATTTTGCATCGCAACTTCGTAAAATTCTATCTGTGTCATTCATTGCAACCCTAATATCACTGGCATGGGCTGTGTGTCCAGGCCTTCTAAATCATGACCGAACACTTTTGTTTCGGCCACATTAATCTTTGACATGATTATACATTGCTACCTGCTGTGACAACTTGGACTTTACATCGGAGCTTCATAAGATTCTATCTAGGTCATTCATTGTGACCCTAATTTTGTTGGCTTGGGCTATGGTCCAGTCCTTCGAAATCATTACCAAAATCTTTGTTCCTGTCTCATTCATCTTTGATAGAATTATACATTGCTACCTGTTGTGTGAACTTGGATTTTGCATCGCATCTTCGTACCCTTATATTCTTGCAATGGGCTCTACGTCCAAGCCTTCTAAACCATGACCAAACTCTTTGGTTTCAGCCTCATTAATCTTTGACAGAATTATACGTTGTTCCTTGTTGTATCGACATGGACTTTGCATCGCAGCTTCGTAAAATACTACATGAGTCGTTCATTGAGACCCTAATATCGTTGTCCTGGGCTCTGCATCTAGGCTTTCTAAATTAAGACCGAACTCTTTCTTTTGCCCTTATTAATCTTTCATAGAATTATATGTTGCTTACTACATTGTCGACCCGGACATTGCATCGCAGCTTCATAAAATTCAATCTGGGTCGTTCATTGTGACCCTAATATCGTTGGCCTGGGCTCTGCGTCCAGGCCTTCTAAATCATTAACGAACTCTTTCGTTTTAGCCTCATTAATATTTGACTGAATTATACGTTGTTGCCGACTGTGTCGACCTAGACTTTTCATCGCAGCTTCTTAATATTCTATCTGGGTCGTTCATTACGACCCTAATATCGCCAGCCTAGGATCTGCGTCATGTCCTTCTAAATCATGATTGAACTCTTTTGTTTCAACCTCATTAATCTTTGACAGAATTATACGTTGCTTCCTGCTGTGTTGACTTGGACTTTGCACCGCAGATTCGTAAAATTCTATCTGGGTCGTACTTTGAGACCATTATTTGATGCATCCATTTACACAGCAAAAACATGTAAATAAAATTTACATTTGTATTAATTCTTATTTTCGGCAACCATACATAATGCCTTTATTTTTTAATATCATGACGACAGTTGCACATGTGGTTTTCTTTTCTTACTAATACGCGTCGTTAATCCCTCTTTAGTGCACCAACTCGTCGCGTCGATGAAACTTTTTATTTTTCTATTAGGGACCCGACCTGCAATTGTGCTAGCTATTAGAGCCAGCTTTGGAACTTTAGCTTGGGTCAGGCTCTTCTTTTTCTTTTGCCTTTAGGAACCCGACCTGAAATTGTGTTGGTTGTTAAAGCCAACACTGCAACTTTAGCCTGAGTCAGGCTCTTCTTTTTCTTTTTCATGTGGGGACCCGACCTGCAATTGTGCTAGCTATTGGAGCCAACACTGCAACTTTAGCCCGGGTCAAAATCATCTTTCTCTTTTGCCTGTAGGGACCCGACCTACAATTGTGCTGGCTGTTGGAGCCAGCACTGAAACTTTAGCCTGGGTCAGGCTCATTGCTCAATGGCTATGGTTATGGCCGAAGCTTTTTCCTTTGTATGTTGTCCTGTAAGATTAAGTATTTCATGTTTTCATGAATAACACCAAAATGTGTTCGGTTAGATGACAACATAATACATCAACTTTTTTCCCTAATGCTAGAAGGTATTGAATAAATGACAAAGACATATGAATATTCAATAACTCTCGTGTGTGTGTGTGTGTGTGTATATATATCGGGAGGAAGATAAGCAACATTTAAAGCAATAACGTTCCTTCAATTTAATATCTTCCCTTTAAAGAAATACCGTTATTTCAATGTCATGGCCCTGTCTGGGCGTGATGAGGGGTGGTTATTAATTTGTCTAAACATACTTCAGGTTGATCATTTCCATGCATGAACAAACTGATGGATGATGACTGTCCTATCCGATCTAGCTGAAGAATGAGCATTCCTTGTCGTAGCGTATAAGGTCATGGAAATTCCTTTCATAAGGTTAAGGGTGCCTTATTTATCGTTTCTACTGTCATGCCAGTGTGATTAAGCATTTCATGCTAACACTCCCTCCATGGCAGAAATTGCTAACACGCATCAGTTTAACAATAATCATAATATATCAGTTCTTGATTTTCACATTTGGTGTTATTGTTCACCTGCACAAGGTATGCATGTGTAAGTAGAATTCATATACATAATTTCATAAATAACATGTACGGTCGTACCACGTTTTCTTGAGAATGCTACGTCGTGGCCCTGCAACAAGAGGAAAGGGGATTAAGTTTTCTCTAGCGATAACTCGTCAAAGCCTTACACTGTTTGTGCATGCTGAGGGATGATCCTTGGCCTGCCTGGACAGGCTGAGATTTGATCAACGCCCTGTCTTACAGGCTAGTGGGTTGACTAGTGGCTAAGATATCTCTAGTCCTAGCACATTAAACTGTGTACCTGTCTTTCATGCGGCTAAGGATATTTTGCTTGTCATTTTACTTCCTGGCATGTACAACTAAGCACTTTATGCTAACGTGTCTCAATTTAAACAGACCACGCTAGCATGTATCAGTCCAAAAGTTGGCATAATATATCAACTCTTGGTTTTCAATTTTTTCTTTAAAAAACCACTATAAGATTCAATTTTATTAACTATGATATCATGTATAAATTAATATGACAAAGGCATGTAAAATATAACTGGCACTTGCATGAATCCCTTTTTCCTTTAAGTACTCATGCATAGTGTCTTAATTTTGGATTTCTCCATGACATTCACATATGCAATTTCATGAATTATTTGCTTACTAACATACACTAATAATGTATAGTAGTATTAGGAGAATAATTATTTTCATGTAGCTATGTGATTCTGTTCGAAACCTACTAAAGTGTGCTTTTAAAGAGAGACATGCTGATGTTATTATTTAAGTTAATAGTGTATACTTCTAACCTTGCTAGTGATGATGCAGCCAGACCTCTCATGAGGATGCTCCGCCGTGTGGCTATTCTTAAGGCCCTAGCTGTGCTCTACACTCCAGTTGACCTGCAGCATTGCGTCTATTCTCTACCCTAAACATGGCTTGTTCTGGGCTATGCTTAACCTTGTTGCTGCACAATATATTAACTCTTGGTGCTTTATGAAGATGGTAGTGTAATGAATATTATTATTCCCCCCCCCCCCCCCATTTTTCTAATGAAATAAGTGTTCCTCTCTTTATTTTTATTTATTTTCTTTTTTCTTCCTCCTTTTCTTTTCTGCCCCTGCTTTGTTTTTTCTCCAGTATTTTCTTTTCCTTTCCTCTTCTCTTTTTTGTTTCTCCTTTCTTTCTTTTCTTCATCATGCTTCCTCCTTTTCATTTTCTTCTCTCTCTGGTGAGAAAGACTTCCGCCGACAATGCCTCATGGCATCACTCTTGCCAGAAAAAATTCTTCGCCAAAAAAACTTTCTAGTCGAAAGATCCTTGCGTCATTAGCACCTCTTTAGCACACCAAATTTCCATGTCGATGAAACTATTTTTCCGACCCGTATACCCTGTTCGTTAGCTCGTATGCCATGTTCATCCGTGGAAAAATTCTTCACCGGGTCTGCTGTTATTTTCGTCGATGGAGAACACTCTCTGGTCTTGGTTTATCTTCGGTGAAGGTGATAGCGACTGGAATCACACACCGTGATTGGTGCGATGCCTTTGTTTGTAGGGTCTTCTTGATTGTTGCGAAGTTGGCTGGCTGTCTCGTTCTCCGAAGAAGATGGCGGTTTTGGGGATTCTGATAGATCAAAAGTAAATCGTGAAGGCGGTGATGTGCTATTTTAACTCGGCGGGTCTGGGTTGATTTGCCTGGTCGCGTCGACTCGGAAGATTTGGTTTGTTCGTCGTTGACTCGAACGCCTGTTTGGCGATCCTCCCTAGCTGACTCGGCTGACTTGGCAGGTTGACTGGGTCAAATCTCCTGAGTCAATTACTGAGTCAACTTTCTGAGTTTGGCCGAGTCTATTCATTATTGCTAGGCCGAGTTTTGACTCGTCAGACGTGGTTGTACACACCCCCTGTCAAATTTAAACAAGGGAGTAAAGGGTTCTTCTTCACCACCGTGACGCTAAGAATAAAAAGCTTTTGCTAGTGAACTTCTGGGTATGTTCTTTCCTTTAAAAAATGGGAATATTAGATTGTATGAACAATGGATTTTCCTGTGCATATGTGCTTGGGCAGCATCATTTACAGCTGTGTGGGGGCTTGATTTCGGTTCCCCTTATACGGTGCCAATGTTAATGCCTAAATTTGTCATGGACTTGGCCTGCTATTGATTATCCATAGGCTGTCGGAGTTGTCAGAGAAGCTCTGATAGGGTCTCTGGGCGGGCCTCATTTTGGCATGATTTCGGCATAGATTGGCACCTGTAAAACAACATTGGTTACTCAGGGTGGAACGGTGTACGACCATGCCCGTTCCGATGCCCAAGTCAGGTCAGAGAAGTGGGTGTAGAAAGATGGTCCTACAGTGTTGTGGAGCCTGTAGTAAACCATACCTTTTCTGAGGACTTTCTTCTCCTTTTACAGTTTTAGGGATCGGTCTTTATAAGGTTAGATATTAGGCCTTTGGGCATGATTTAATACGAACATGGGTCTTTCATCCCATACCTTATCAACTTTCAACCCTTCGGACCTCTTTGGTGGGTTAACTGGATGCATGGTCGATCATGTCGATTAACAATGGTAACCTCCGTGCACACGCCCAGTTCCAGACTATCATCACCCCAAGCGCATCTAGGTTTCCTTAACCGGGGAGTAACAATAGTCACCAACATGAAAGTAGACTCGATTGTGTGCCAACAGAGTGTGACAATCATGCAATTCATAAGAATATTAAGAACAAGCTAACATAATAATCATCAAACACATAGAAATAGGTAGATCTACAAATCTCACAAAACAACGTCAACACATTCATACAAATATGTTCCCCAAGCTAGATACCTACTCCCCCAGTATTGAATCCAAGTATTTCATTGGATTCAATTCCTTTGGACAAAAGAAAGATAAAAGGATGAAAAGAAAAGAAACTTGAGAGAAGTGACAGTGTTTTGTCTCTCTGTCTCTCTCTCTATCCACCTACTAAGATCTAAAAAATGAGCATAAAATTCAACCCTAGTAGACAAAGGTCCATATATAGTAGTCGGTAATTAGGCCTAAAAATAGACCCAAAAGTGGCCAAAAACCTTAGCAGCCGCTAGTGGCTCATACCGACGCAGGTCATGCTAATCATACTATTGCGGGCCGTACCGGTTGTGCTAGTACATGGCACCAGCTCCGGCATGAGCCGTTCTGGTGCTTCCCGTCTTATTCGACGTGGGCCACCAGTCGTGTCTTCGTCTTGCTCCTTCTGATCTGAGCCATGCGTCGTTTTGCACACCCCATCGGCTAGAACCTTATTTTTCTCAATACCTCGGCGCGCGCATCATTATTCACACCTTGTAAGCTGGTCTTGCCATTTGTGACTTAAAACGGCGTGGGACATGTAAAATGGAACATCTCACCTCCATGCTTAGCTGATTTTGGATTAGAAGAGAGGACCCTCATTCCATATTTTTATACAGCCTGTGCCAGGTATTACAGGCCGTGCCAAGGCCCCCTGACACAGGCTATGCTGGTTAGTGCAGGATGTGCTAGCTTTTAGTCCACATCGGGCTTTTGCAGTCAGCGCCGGTCATGGCTGGTTTGCTTGGATAACTTCTTCACTCCGCTATGGGTGAAACGTTGCTCCGATTTGGGAGTTCTTGTAGTCTATTTTATAGAGAAAGAGAAGAAAAATCGAATGGTGACATCCTAAATTTCTGATTTTTCTTTGAACTTCATGCAATCTTGAACAACGATCCCTTAATTTCTTCCTTGGCCTTCTTGAACTTCGAATCCTCCTTTTTTTTTATCCCATTTCCATCTACAAACATGATTTGGAGTTCATAGACTTCAATCTACTACCATCCTTATGAATGGCCTTTGATATCTTCTACCGTCCTTGCGAATAACCTTTCCAATATATACTACCACCCTGACGGATTGCCTTCCAATAAAAAGCACTCATGGCCAACCTACTAATGAGATCAAAGATGAATATCTAGGCACCGATGAATACAAAGTATCTATTACTACCAATTAAGTCTTCCAAACGTAGGATTTAGACAAGAAAACCAAAATTAGTCGTCTAAACCCTTTTTTGTTCAAACCAAAATAAAACTAGCAATCAACCAAACAAAAGATGATAATAAATGTGTTAAGTGCATCAGCTAATGCATGCATAATGGAGCACATCAAGGACTGAGCTGACAACGTGTGGTAAAAGTTCTAGGTATAGGTACAGAGTTTTGCCTAGTTCAAGGGCTGACTAAAGTGATAGTCGTTGCAGCTCAACTTTGAGTTCTTCATATGGTTTCTGATATTCTTCTGTCTTGGTGAACTCAGAAGTTTTCCATTAGAAATAAAATAATGGCATGTGTTTTTGTGTTGCCTTTTAAATGAAGTGGCTAAGTGCAGCAAGAGAGCCAATGAGGATTTGAACTTCTTTGATCAAGTGAGGTGGCAGCAGGAACTATATGGCCTGTATCTTTTCTAGGTTGGCTTCAATGCCTCAGGACGTTACCTTCAATCCTAAAATTTTCCCGGCACCTACTCCAATGGTGCACTTCTTGGGGTTTCGGTTCATCAAGATTGATTGGAGGATGATGAGCGTTTCTTCTAGATCTCGCAGGAATGTGGCAAGAGTTTTGCTCTTGATAACCATATCATCAATGTAGATATTTATGTTGCAAGCCACTTTGTAGAAAAAAATCCTTGTCGATTGTTCGATGATATGTAGCTTCTGCATTCTTGAGATCAAAAGGCATTTTGACGTAACAAAATGCTCCAAAACTTGTTAGGAAGTTGTTTTCTGTGCATTGTCAAGATACATCTAGATCCGGTGATATCGTTTGTAAGAATATAGAAAGGCTATGGACTCGTACCCTATAATTTCTTCGACTAGATGGTCAATCTTTGGCAGGGGTAGCAGTCTTTTGGGAAATATTTGTTAAGATCTGTGAAGTCAACACACATTCTCCATTATGTGTTTGCTTTCCTTACCATGATTGGGTTGGCCTTCTATTGTTGGGTATATGAATTCACGGAGTATCCCAACATGTACGAGAATGTTGACCTAGTTTCTTATTGCTTCTTATTTATCATGGGAGGAAAGTTCTTATCAATCATGGGAGGAAAGTTCTTTGTTTCTGTCAGATAGTCTTCACTAACGGGTCTATGTTTAGGCAGTACATCGCAATGGACAGGCTAACACCTCATATATCCTGCACCAACCAGGCGAATGATTTTTTGTATGTATATTTTTGAGCATGGGGATTACTACGTATTTAATTGGCTCTGGTAAATTCTTCCTAATTTAAAACTCTTTGGTTGCATTGTCCTCGTCTAGCTAGATTAGTTCAGTGTCTATGCCTAGTTCAGCCCCCCTAGTGATATATTCTGCAAGATTTCTATGGTTGATCGAGTGCACTATTGGCTGAGGTTTGTGGGGCATTGCGAGTTTCATTACAAAATCTATGCATTGCCTCACTACTTGTTGATCATTTAGGAATGTTGCTACCCCTCTTGACGTAGGGAATTTCAAAACTACACAGTAAGGAAACCAGATGGCTCTAGCGACATTCATCCATGATCTTTATATGATGGTGTTGAAAGAACTTAGGGCGTCCATTGCAACAAAATCATACAATACCATACATGTTATGTCTTTCTAGCCGATGGTGACATGGAGCTACTTCCTTTTTCCCTTTGTCCCATTTCATAATGTTTAATTTAACTTTTGCAAGTCAAAATTAGCCAACTTCGACCATTGAATTCTACTATTGTATATGTCAAACAATTATCAAGTTATATGTCATTGAATTCATCGTAACATATATTTTTAAGTTATTATTTTTTTCAGAAACATTGATGTTGTTGACTCCCAAAAGTGAGAATAAGAAATATGAAGTGGGACGGGGGAGTATATGTTTCCTAGAGGCCA
>JAULKM010133439.1:0-19162 GCA_032355605.1 Rubia tinctorum
TTTTCTTCCACTGGATAAGAGGTGGAAGGTATATCAGAGGTGTTACTCACCTGTCCTGATTCAAGGATTATAATCCTGTTTTCTAGAATAATATGTTTGTTTTGAAGTAAAGAAGTTTCATTTTTTATATCATTGATCTCAGTTTTTAATTCTTGAATGGTAGTAGGGCCGTTCTGACTCCTTTTTCTCTGTAGTTCTTCTACAATAGCTGAGAAATTACAAGGAGGATTAATTCTTATTTTAAATTTTAAAGGAATCCTATCAGGTTTTTCATTCTCCTGAGCTTTGAATAAAGCTTCTAGGAATTTAGCCTTTTGAGTTTTGTCCTGGATATTTTCCAGGAGCTCACTAGCTTCCTCACCATTTGTGACATTAATGTTGAAGTTAGCAAATTTTGCTTGGAGTTTATAAAACTCACCATCCGTGTCATCCTTACTCTTGATAACTTGAAAGTTATCTTTCGAAGAGCAAGCACTGAGATTTTCTTCTTCTGTAGAAGAAGAATAAATGTCCTCATAATCAGAGGAGCTTATGATTTCCTCAGAATGATCAGAATCATCACAGGAAGCAACCATTTTTAATACTGTCATCTATGTTTAAGGATCTAATTTTATCCTTTTTCTTATTACACTTATTTTCATAGTGACCTTTTTCTCCACAAGCATAGGAAAGGGGGTGACCTTTTCTGTTTTTAGGGATATAACCTTTTCTTACATTTTTTTGCTCTTTTCTTTGCAGCATATTTTTATAATAATTAGATTTATATTTCTCATAATACTTCATTTTATGGGGTTTTTTTTGCATATCTCCTCTTCTTTACCATAGGTTGATAGGATGGTTGATCAAAAGGAAATTTTTGATAGAATTCTCCGATTGAGTTTTTTCTAGCAACCTACTCCCTCCGTCCCACTTTAAATTGCTTTTTTACTTTTTAAGAGTCAAACTTTGCAAACTTTGACCCTAAATATAAATTAATATATAAATAGTAAATATATCATGTGTGATATATTGTTAAATTTGTCTTAACATCTATTTTCCAAATATCAATTTTTTATGCGACATTATTATATGTAACTAGACATATTTATGGTCAAACATGTTCATTGAAGACCGTGAAAAAGTAAATAAGCAATTTAAAATGGGACGGAGGGAGTATGCCCTAATACGTAGATACATGTATTAAAAAATTAATTTAGAAAAAACAAAATTTAATTTGTAAGAAAATAAAACACAAAATTTCTTTCAGCGGTCTGGTGCCACTGCCGGACCACCACTGCCCTATCAACCCCACGGTCGAAAAAACCCTCCCTCCCTACCTTCGTCTCCAGCTCAGTCCTCGCCAGAAAATACCTCCCTCCTGAGCCTCACGTTTGACCCCTCCCACCCCTATCTTCAACCCTCTCGTCCCTAGCCTCGCCATACTTCGCGCTGAGTGGTTCTTACTGGTGGAAATGAGAATGGTGGTTCTCGCCCAGCCCCTCCCGTTCCTATCCCCGACGTGCTCTCGAGCGGTGGTTCTCGAGAGTTGAAACGAGAGCGAGCCTCGACGGAGAAATGAGAACCGAAGGCGGTGGTTCGGCAATGAGAAGAAAGGAGAACCGAGATAGTAGAATTGGGCTAAGGCGACAATAATGGAGCAATGAGAACAAGGTCGGGCGAGGACACGAGAACGGGGAGACAAGAACGAGGCGACGAGAATCGGGCCGGGATGGGCCGACGAGAGCAGGGTCGGGACGCCAGAGAAGACGCACATGCACCAGTCGCCGGAGAAGACGCACCAGTCGCAGCCGCATCCACGCTCAATTCCTTTCCTCTCCATAAACTCTATTCATTTCCTCTCCGGCGACGAGGCGTCGATTCATTTCCTCTCCACCCCACCAACGATCCAAGGGTGGCCAAAAACTCGAGTTCAGCATTCACCGGCGATCGTGACCGCCGTTAAACCTGATGCCACCACCACCAAGATTTAGGGTTTAGATTTAAAATTATTTTTTCATTATTAGTAAATAATCAATTTGTTTATTATTTAAAATGATTTCAAAATACATACAATATTTTAATAATATAAATACAAGGTTTAATTAAGTAAAATATAGGGCGTGATATAGTGATTCGCAATAAGAAAGAGTGTAAGTAAATTTGGGACGGAGGAAATACTCCTTCCGTCCTAACAGAATTGGCTACTTTGTTTTTCCAAAGTCAAATTTCATAAATTTTGACCGTAAATCATGTGAGATCTTGTTAGATTCATTTTAACATTTATTTTCTAAATATTAATTTTTTATTCAAAATTGATATATAACTAGAGATATTGATGGTTAATAATTATCATTGAATACCGTAAAAAAACAATGCCGTCAATTCTCATGTTTAGAACTGACACTGTTGACTCGATCTGTCCTGACGGCTCTACCCAGTTGGTCCCACTCATATGAACAGCAAAAGAAAGAAAGACTCCACCTTTGGCAGGAGATTTTCTTCATCGAATAACTATTGCCAGAGTTGGCAGCAAGATTTCTCCTCCACACTCATCCCACAGTTATTTTTTTCAAATTAAATAGGTATCTCTGCAACAAAAATGAAAATTTATACTCCCCAATTTAAATTGTACAAAATCTTTTTCACACTTATTAAAAAACTTGTTTAATTGTTAATATGTTTAACTACGTATAATAACGGTAAATAAAAAATTACTTTAGAGAAATATTTGTTATGACAAATCCAACAATATCATATATAATAATATTATTGTTTATATATCTATACAAATTTGTGGACAAAATTGGACAGTGAATAGTGACATAAAGCGAAATGTACGGTTTGACCTGGGAAAGAGGGAGTACCATAAGAGCATGTACAATGGAGTAACCACAAAGAAGTTACTCTTGTGGTTTCCTTCATTAAATATCCATTCTCTATATTCCACCTCACCAAAAACAATCACAAAGAAACTACATCATTTTTACCCCCACAATGGTATAAACCACTAAGGAACCACTAGATGGATCCCACTTGATTTTTTCTATCTTACTCATTAATTTTATCATTAATATTAATTTAAACAAATTTTCTACCTAAAATAAATTGAAATGTAAAATTAATAATATTATTTAATTTTACTATTTGATTTCGTAATTAAAATTTTATTTTTTATAATTTAATCTTTTTCATTTAGAATTGAAATATCATTTAAATTTAATTTCCGAAAATAAGTTGACAACGGCTCTTTTGTTTATACATTTATTTTTTTCTAAAAAAATTGTTTCTAATTTTTATTTTAGATTCTAATTTTGTACATCAATTCTAATTTCATCTTATTTTGTTTGTAAATTAATCGGAAGAAATAAAATAAAATAATTCAAAAATAGATTTTAAAATATGACATTTATAAATATAATTTTCAAATGATGAACTTTTTAGAAATAAATTGTGGAATCGTGAATTTATGTAAATAAAGTTTTAATAGAACTAAATCGGCCAAATCATTACAATTAGAACAAATTAAAATAATCTAGAATTTCATAAATATTGATTTAGTCTGACCAATTTTACTAAGAGATAACTTAAAGATATGGTCTACTCTGACCTATTGTTACAACAATTAAACAAACTTTAATCCTTTAAGATCCATAAATGAAGTTTACTATTCTGGATCTCAAATATTCCTCCGTCGGGGACAAGACATCCTTTGCCAGCAATACCTGCAACTTTTTGAAGTGATTATCACGTTCCCGTTGCAATCGATCTTTTTCCTGCTGTACTAGGATCTTTTCCCGCTGCTCTAGTTTCTTATCCTCTTGCACTCGATCCTTTACCTGCTCTTCTAATTCGATTTCGCGCTGCTTCACGGCCCAATCTAACTTCTCCCTTTCAAGAACTATGAAACTTTCACTAAGTTTGTTGCTTTCACCAATATTATGTTATCTCATCTTGTCCGAGTGATCCATTAGATTCCCTATCTTCCACTATCTTCCTTTTTGCCTTCGCCTTTACTTTTGCCTTGAATTTAGCAGCTTTAACACCAATAGGCCTAGGTGGATAATGAAGGTACCACTTTCATCGCTGGATAGGGGTACTGCTGACGCTCGTGGTGAATATTCATCGATCGGGCCATAATGTGCCATAAATTTGGGGTTGCGCTTGCATACAGTATAGCAATGAAAGAATGAAAATTGTTGGTTGTTATTTTCATCCCCGGACAACTTCTAGGCAAAATTATCGATGTCAGCTTCACTGCCACTCCCACATTGATTGTAATGACGTATGACTTTGCTCTCACATCTCGCGTACTTTGCAATGTCGTGGGAAAGTTTTTGCTACCTTGACTTGCACGACTTCAATGACCTACTGCATTGTGTTCGGTACTCATTCAGCTCATCCACAATTTTGGTCCAAAATACACCGATGTTATGACCTATACCGACTACACAATCAGTGGAATGGTTGAACCATGCACCGACTAAAGTGTTATCATCATCCTCAATCCATCTCTCTTTTTTAGAGGCTTTCTTTTTCGTGTCTTTACTTCCAGACACTTCAACAACTTCATCGCTTTTTTCACCAACTTCATATTGTAAACATTAAAAAAATGACATTTTAGATTTTCTAATGTTTACACATACTAAATTTGGATAGCGTAGATTCACAAATACAAGTGAAAATAACCAATTTACATTTAACAAATGAATTGAAATTAGTGAATTTTTTAATTTAACATAAACTAGTGTGTATAAATTTATTTATTTAAAATACACTTATTTCAATAAACTATTTTACATATGATAATTTACGTATATATTCACAAATACAAGTGAAAATAAACCAATTTACATTTAACAAATGAATTGAAATTAGTTATTTAACATAAAATAGTGTGTATAAATTTATTTATTTAAAATACACTAATTTCGATAAACTATTTGACATATGATAATTTACGTATAGATTCATAAATACAAGTGAAAATAAACCAATTTACATTTAACAAATAAATTGAATTAGTGAAATTTGTTATTTAACTAACATGAACTAGTGTGTATAAATCCATTTATTTTCAACTAGTAAAATTTACTTATTTTTTGTAAACTAGTCTACATAGATTAATTTAATTTAAGTATGCTAAAATACATATAAAGAGTATCACAACAATACTAACAAAAAAATCACTTCAAACGTGGCCTACCATGCGGAATATCGTGACTTTCGACTTGTTGACAATATTCACCAAGTGTACCCCGCCCTTCTTGGTGTAAAACCGCTCCTGATTCGTTAATACTTTCAACATTTGTAGAATGGACGTGTTGACTAACATAATTCGGGTATGGATTTTGAAAATTGGAGAATGGATTTTGGGGAGAATGATTCGGGTATGTATAGTTCATATGTGCATTTTAAGATGAGTGGTGTTGATTTTGGAAATTCATATATGGATGGTTGGAGTTCATATATAAATTGGGAGGAAGAAACTCATAGTTTTGAAAATTTTCTGAATTTAAAAAATTTTGACGAACATTCAAAAATGCTGATAAATTTTTTAAAGATGAAGAATTCGGAAAGGCTTTATTTTTCCCCTTTGAAATCCTTCTTGAATCCATTTAAATTTATGGAAATGAAATTGAAATTGGGGACAATTTTTTTGGAAAAAAATCAAGAGAAGAAGAAATGAATGTAAAAAAAAATAGAAATGAGAGTAGTGTGGAAATATTGCATTCACATGGCCCTATTTATAGACAAATTAATGGATTAGAAATAAAAGAAAATTTTAAAAAATAATCATGTGTGAAAATGACCGTTGGTGGAATTTTTATGAATATTTGAAAAGTTACCGTTAGGACAAGTGGCGTCTTGTGATAGGGCCACGTGTCCAAAATTCTGCTGCTCCAGAATTGATTCCAACCGTTGGGGCCACGTGTCCTAACCAAAATTTGACACGTGGCCCAGTGGATCTTTTAAAAAAACTATTTTGTCATGACACGTGGCCCAATACAGAAATGCCATGTGTTTGACGGAAAAATATAAAAATAAAATGGGAGGTTGCTGAGTTGACACATGTCCCAATCTTAGACGAACACGTGGCACTTAGGGGACAAAAAAAGGCTGGCGTTGACACACTAGCCCCCAGGCACGTGGGTAGAGCAGGCGATAGTGGTTGCTTTGGTTACCAACCAGAGCACGGATTTTTAATTAAAAGACCACAAAGAGACCACCACAGTGGGTATTTGTGGTTTCTTTGTGGTCTCTTTTTAAAAAGAAACTAAAAACCCCCACTGTACAATGCTCTTACATCTCTAGAAAAGAAAAATAACGAATTAATAGAAATAGAAAGAATAAGACAATAAACTAAGGATAAGACAGTAAATTAAAAGTGGGTTTCCTCTTCCTGTTTATTTTTAAACTCGGTGGGTATGAGTAAAAGGGTAATGGTCAAATGGGTAATAGGTCAAATGGATAATTGAAAAATATATTGACCATATGAGTCAATATATGAATTGAAGCATGCAGGTTTACCCATATGAATTAGTAATTAATAAACACAGATGAGACAATAATTGGGTTGAAACCCGTTTGTCTAACTATATGGATTGGTATATAAACTCAAATGTGTTGATAAATTGGTTGAAACTTGAGAATTTATCCATGTGAACTGGTATGTAAACCCATATGGATCAATATATAAGTTGAAACTCACGGGTTTACCCATTTTTTACTCGCAGGTTAAGATAATTTTAAACTGTGGGATTGAATAATTTTTTGCATGCTGGTTTTAACCCAATCCATTTTCAACCAGAATCATTTTCAACCCTTCCTGAACAGATTTAAATGTGTCATACATACTCTTTTTTTAACTACCCATATTATCCAACACATATTTATCCGTCAATTTATACCTAGAGGAAGATGTGGAAGAGGGGAAATGAGGGATCGGCGGCTAGAGTTAGCTTTTGGAGAAAGGAAAAAGAATTAGACTCTCAAGTTTGTCAATACGAGGACTTGTCTTTTCATTTGATTTGAATTTAATTTATTTAATTTGGATTGAATTAATATAAGGAAAACAAAATGATAAATGATAAATAAATTAAATTAAATTAAATATCATCAAATTTAATTCAATTCAATTCAATTAATTAAAGTATAGTTAAATTGAAAAGAATAAATTCAATTAAATTTAGTATAAGTTTAATTTAATATAATATAATATTATTATTATTATTAACATATTTAATTTTAAGTCAACTCATTTTATTATAGTATGATTAAGTTAAATTCAATTTAAATTAGATGGATCAACCAAAATCTCACATGCTAAGTATTCAAATGAAAAAACTAAGCGGAACTCAACCTTTCATAGGTGTTGGATTAGAATATCATAAATTAAACCAGACAATAAATGTACTTCCACCGTTTTATTGGCTGTAGTACATCGTACACTTTTTTTATAGTTATTTTTATAAATTTGGCACACTTTATTCTTATAGTAAGATTCTTTCAATTTCATTTATTCACATTACTTTTCTATTTTAAATTAAATTTCATCAACATATTCCATTCATCTAAAATCAAACAATTAAAGGTATGATGTCACATCTAACTAAACGGAGTTAGTGTGCGACTTTGTATTATGTACTTGATATAGCAAACTAGACATACATTAATTTAGAATTTGGTTTATTCGGGGTGTGAGGCTCCTATCCTCATTTAAACAGTGGAAGCAGTCGAATCATTTATTATAGTGTTGTCAAAAGAAATCATTAAATAGTACTCTTCCATTCTTACGAAAAAATATATATTTATTTTTTTTCGTAATTTTCAATGATTATATTTAACCGTCAATATTTTTAGTTACATATAAAAATTTAGTATAAAAAATGATATTTGTAAATAGATATTAAAATGGATCTAATAATATCTTACATGATATTTTTATTATAAATATATCAATTTATATGTATGGTCAAAATTTGTCAAGTTTGACTTAGAAAAAGTAAATATGTAATTTTTTGTGGGACAGAGGGATTAATTATTTTAGAGATGGTCTCTTGTTAATCGGCCTAAATTTTAGGCACTAAGATGACAAACCACCTTTTTATAACTTTTGGGGCCATAACGTAAATAAAACATTTTTGGTGCCTAACTTACAAAATCCAAAATAATAGAGGGTCTTTTTTTTTGCAAATATCTCAAAAAAACAAATTCCCAAATCACTCTCATCAAATCTTCATTGCGATCTTCCTAATCAAACTTGCCTCAACCAAATATGATGCTCATCGCAATCTCGATGAAATTCACATCGAAATTCATCACCATCCCCATGCAATCAACGCCATGAACACAAACGGAGAATCAGTCAAAGCGTCAACACACTAACAAGATGAGGATTCGATCGGGTAAGAAAATTTAAGCTCAAATCTGATTCAATTTGTTCAACGTTGAGATGAATGGAACAAATATAATGTTGTGATTATTCGAAATGCAAGAAAATACAATCGGCTAGCAACATGAAGCTCAACACACGAATCGAGAACTTACCATAATATCTGAGCAAAAAGATGAAAATTTTCACCATGAAGAACATGAGATTCTACAAATAAAGGTAAAAAACATTCAGCTCAGGCTATCAGTATGTGATCTTCAAAATTATATAAAAAAATATGAGACTGCTTGTTTATCTGCTGATGTTTATATATGCAGAATGAGGTTAACTGTTATTAAATTGATTTTTGTATTGCCATGTTACTACATTGAGCTGAGACTAGGAATACTTGATTTGCAAAGCTATATCATAAGATGAGGTTGTTTGGTTCTCTACTGATATTCAAATATAAATCATGAGGTTAACTCTTGTTCATTTGATATTTCAGTACATATTAATGATGTTCCCTTTTTTTTTGATGTGTGAAGAATATGGCATGATGTTCTAGTATTTCCTTTTGATATATGAATAATGTGGAAAACTATTTCTGTTTTTCCTAATGATGTGTGAAGGATGTGGCATGATTGTTCTTTCTCTTACTGATGTTCTGTAAAAATGAAGTTGAGGTTGCTTTTCTTTTGATTGAGGTGCTAATAATATGGCATAAGGTTTTTGTTTTTTCTGCTGAGGTTTCACTGCTATTCTATTGATGTTTAGAAATCGGGGCAGATGATGAAATCCAACACATAGATGTCTACGATTTTTTGGAATGAGTAACTACAACAATATGGGAAGAGATAGAAGCCTTATAACGCCGCCACTCCAAAGCAAGAAGTTTCAGTATGGGAAAATCAACAACACGCAATATAAACAATAACCTATAGGGAAGATACTACATGTTCTTGTGGAGACAAGACAAACAAGTCTATAACTCGTGCAGTTGAGAATAACAATAGGAAGAGGAATAAATTATTTCTAATAGTATTTGGTTCCAGAGCTAAGCTATTTATCAAGTTGACTGAAGATGACATGTACAATGTCTATCAGCACGTTCTTAAATCACAACCATGAACTCACGCATCCTCAGTGGCAACATCTACACCAAATTGAAAGGAAAATAGGCCTGGGAAAGGGAAGAGCAATCAAACTAACAAGTGTTACTAGTAAAACAAAGGCACAAGAGGAATGATCAAACACACATTCACTGAACTAAACTTTTGAGAATTCTTAACACTATAAACTGTGGCACAAAACCTCTTCAACACAAATTGACACCAATTATTACTAGAAATCATATCAACATCCTAGAATGAGCTCACAGTCTGCATATCAGCACTTCTCTGAGCAGAAGGAACCAAAAAGCAAGCCACAACAAACATCACGAAAACCCACTCAAATTCATCCATCAGATCATCATGTACCAAATCTGGGAACTCACTATAAAAATCCTTAACAGTTAAAATCCCATCCTTCGTTGCATATTTCTTAAACCAACTAAATCTAATCGAATCGTCAACAACAACAGCCCCCTTAGATAATCCCTTATGGCTAACCTCCAAAACAACCCTCTCACAAATAGGAAGTTTAAACATATCATAAATATCAATCTTATCCCAACGATACCTCTCATTACCCACATCATGGACAAGAGCGATGGTGTTGAATTTATTTATCAAAATCTGAACAAAAATATTTAGGCACATGCCTAGTGATGAACTTAAACAAACCACCAAATCCAATTTCTTTACAACCCTAATCTAAGCGGGAGTCAAATCCTCCAGTACCTCAAAAAAATCAGAACCTCAAACAAGAGGGGATAAACCTCAACAATAAGCGGGAGTCAAATCCTCCGGTACCTCAAAAAACTTCTCAAACTGACAAGTGGTATTGAAGCTAGCACTAGGGGAAAAACACAACCTCAAACAAGAGGGGATAAACCTCAACGATAAAAAAACAGAACATCATTGTAGATTACCGACAATTCAAACCAGATCTCAACAAGGAAATATAAAACTCATCAATATAAAATAAAATATCATTACATACTATAAAAAAACTAAAAATAAAAACCTCGAACAAAGAATAAAAACCTCCATGACAGAATATTAAACGTCATTAAAAATTAATGACACTGAAAAACTCACCTATCCTCCGGGATCGGATTCGCCAACTCTATATTGGCTTTCTTAGTTGGCTTCTTCTCATCAACTAGAGACTTATCATCTGTGCGCTTGACAATGACGTTCTTACCCTCCACTTCTTCGAACCATAAGTAACAATACAATTTATTTCTAGACAACCTTACCTAGACATGCATTGACACTCGCAAGGTCAAGGTTCTTCGAAGAAGAAGTCCGCCCGGTTTTTATAATCTTCAAATTCTTTGACTTTCTTTGATGGTTTACTCTTCACATTCCTGGAAGATGTAACATTCGACTCCTTTGTTGCTTTTTTATCCTTCAAAACAGGGACCTTCTATTTGCCCTTTTCATCATTCAGTCCACTGTTAGGCCCAACCTCCTCCATCTAAGACGCATAATTAATCCATTCTTCCACTTCATCATCAATACCCGAATTTTCCACATTTCATAATTCTTTTCTTCATCATCATTCCCATATTCTAGGAAAGTAATATCTTCCAAGTGCAGATCATTAGTAAAATTCATCGAAACTACAAAACAAACAACATAAAAGAAACGTGATCAAGAAAAGTAATAATGCCATCAACCTCAAAACCAAACATCGTCATTTAAAAAATACAGTAGGAAATACATCAAAAAAAATGTACCACTCACGACATCATCCAAAAACTCATCATCTTGCTTGGTGCTAACCCTTTTTAAAATCCTTATCAACCTCATCCAAATTGGACTCTACAGTTGTAATAAGAATCACCTACACCAGCATTTAACTCAACAGCACCAATTGCACAACCATCAATCAAAACCTTATCGGCATCAGCAACAATAACATCAATCTTATCATTGGAATCAACATCATCCTTGAAACCTGTATACAAAACCAAAAAGAAGAAAAATAAGTAACACGGAGAATAGTAACATCAATAAAAAAATGAAGCCTAGAATGTTAAAATCTTGCATCCCCCACCATCAGCTTCATATAAACACTTATGAGCTAGATTCTTACGCTTGTTACGCTTCTTATGCACAGATGCAATCACACTTTTATAAGATTTATGCTTATAAAACACTTTCCAGGGAACATGAACCAAAGGCTCCATTTTTTGTCCCCAAAGGATTAGAAACTGCATTGGAAGAAAAATAGAGTTAAAAAATAAAATAAATAACATCAACAAAAGACTATATACTACAATCTGAAGTAGGTAACAACAGTACCCTTACCATCTGCAGTTGAAGCGGGAACCTCAACGAAAGGCATAGGTACCTCATAATCCACTAGAGGTACCTTAGCATGAAGCACACCTACCTCAGCATCAGGTATAGTTACTTCAACATCAGCTGCACGTACCTCATAATCAGGTACTGGTATCCGAGCATTCGGAGCATTAACACCGGCAAGAGTAATATTTTCTGCCACAACAGACCCTGTATCAAAATCAAAACACAATAATAAAAAATAGGTGTCAAAGAAAAAAACCTAATTCTAAAATGTAACTTTATCATCAACAATTTGAGCAGAAATAATTTTATCATCAGCAACCGACACACACCTCATCAGTAGAAAGAACCAAATTAACATCATAAAAATCATGAACCTCATTAAGAAGCACACAAATCGCGACACTTTTAGACACAATTAAACCCAAACATAGAAATCAACAAATAGACAAGGTAACATCAACACAACAAAAGCTGAAATGTGAAATAATTACCTCCCGTCATCACTATAAACACACTTATCAGGAGCAGTTACAAGAACCTCATTCTCAAAATTAGAAACCTCATCATGAACATCATCAGAAACCACCTGATCCTCAAAGACATCATTTGAACCATCTTTATAAGATGCACCCGTAGCATTTGCAGTAGAACCTATATATATATATATATATTAAAACCTAAACACGAATATCAACAAATAGACAAGGTAACATCAACAAAAAAACTAAAATATGAAATACTCACCACCCCCATCAACACTATCAACACAATTATCAGGAGCAATTACAAAAACTTCATTCTCAAAATTGGAAACTTCATAATTTTCATCATGAACATAACCAAAAACCACCCGATCCTCAGCAACAATATTTGAATCATCTTTATCACCTACACCAGTAGCATTTGCAGTAAAACTTGTATCGAAAACAAAACACAAACATCAACAAAAAGGAAAGATAACATCGACAAACCAAAAACTAAAAAATGAAAAATCGAACACTCACAACCATCCTCCATATTTTGAGAACTTGTAGCCTTCAACAACGGATCCAAATCAACATCTATATCTTCAAAAATTTTGTAGACCGGAAATGTATGTTTCCTCACTTTCCGTGAGTTCAAAATTTTGGACATTGATCTCTTCCTCAATTAATTTTTGACGGCCATCTTTCTCTTCACTTGTCGGTGCACAACTGGCACATATTCATCAACTTGTACATGATAAGATGGAGGGGTTGGCGGTAAATTCATTTTACCAATCCAACTTTGCATTGAATCAATTTGTGTACGTGTGTTTGTACTACGCTGACGTACGGGGATAGATGTCTCAGATGGGCCTACTAAAAAATCAGAATAGAAGAAGAAAAAAGCCGAATGAAGCATTAGTAAAGCTCAACAGTAACAAATGATAGGTCAGTAGCAAAAGAATGAAGATCACCATTAAATCAAACTCAAAGTAAAGGTCCCCGTCTAAACATGTAATATCAACCAATAAAGCAAGAACCTCATCAAAAAAATTCATAATTCACACCTTAATACGTTTGGCAAAAACCCCAACAAACATTCATACTACAATAAAGGTCAGCAGCTAAACATGTAATATTAACCAATAAAGCAAGAATCTCGTCAAAAAATTGCCATTATAACTTACACCTCAATACGTTTGGCATAAACCTCATCAAATTAACAAATTTGAGAAAAATATTCAAACTAAAATAAAAACCGCCGAAAAATACACTCAACAAATTAGTCAAAATCAATAATGAAACAACGTCAACAATGAAACAAGAAACCTTATCCAATATAACCCGAACATTCAAAACTGAAACTCTCACACAAAAAAAAGAATAATACTTTGTTTCAACATGAACGAGACTGTAATTTTGCTTCCTCATCTTCAACAACACAAAATTCACAATAAAAACCCTGAACACAACATTCCAACAACAAAAATAGAAAAACATAAATTAAAACCTGAGCATAAACACATTAAACATCAAAAACCTAATTAAACACACATCATAAAATCGTCAACACAGCATCAATGAACCTGTGACATTCTCATCTTGTAAAGTTCGAACACTTTGGCTCTATCCACTTGACGAAGGTTCTCCGGAAAACTGAGAGAAAGATTCACGTCGCCAACACCCCATTTGCTGCAAAACAGTACAAAAAGAGCACAATTTAGTGCAAAATCAACATCAAATATGAAAACGAACACGAAATATAAAAAATACTATGCAAACAAAAAATAACTAACCTCGAATGTAAAGCATGCACATAAAAAATGTTGATTTTCGGTGAATTCAGAACTCTAGCAGTTATAATCGGCGGGTGGTAAAGAGGAAAACATAGTCAAAAGAAAATTAATGAATATGAATAAGAAATTCCGAAATTATATTATATAGAGCACCTAAAGTGATACGATCTCAAAAATATCGTTTATTATAGTTTTTTAAGTCTAGTATTTTTAGGAGTTTAACACTATACTCTTTTTTCCACTGGGTTTTTTCAATGAGTTAGCGTGCTCATATTTAAAGTTAATTTAGAAATATTGTAATTTAGGAGTTTTAGTTCTGATTGGATTAGATTTGATAAGTTTAGATTTGGCAGATTCATTCAAGAATTCATCCAATATTTGGATTGATTTATTTGGATGAATATGGTCGTCATTTAGATTAATTTTAGGTATTTTAGTTATGTATGGTTTAACTTCTTAAAACTGTCATAAGTCTTTTCAGTTTCTGACAGAAGTTACCAAATCCCGTTCTGTTTCTGACTAGGGTTTGGCCGAGTTTCACCCTATAAATAAGAGAGGCCTTGGACGATTTTAATCACCATCTTTTATGAATTTTATATATATATATATATATATATTGAGCTATACTCAATGCTTGCAAGTGTTTTCATTGTTGCTTAATTTTGTGGGCTAATTAAGTATAAATACCCTTTATCTGTGAGCTAATATTGCGGGCTAGTTAGTGAGAGAATTTAGAGATTGAGAGCAATCACGGGGGCTAGTTGTGATCAATTTCATGCAACTATATTAGGGTTTGCAAGGAAATTTATATCAGTTGGTATCAGAGCAAATCAAAAGTTTATGTGACCATCATACCAATCAGCATCAATTGGTATCGTAGGACGACATTAGTTGGTACCTTTATATCCATATTTTAATTTTTGAACTGAAAATAAAAACAAGAAAATCTTACACTACCGCCGGACAACCTTGTCGCGTACCATCTTCATCTCCGATGAGTTTCAGTTTTCCAACACCGATCTTCTCTAAGACTTCAACAAGTCAGCATTGCACGGAGCTTCATTCCACTGGTTTTCTCTTTGCTGCCTCGTTCTTATCAAACCAATTCACGACCGCTGACCCGTTGACTAGTTGGATACTCATTGGGGTTCTCTTGGTAGTCTTCAGTTCTCCGTCTGTGTCACCAACAATCTTCACCAATCTCCGATAGCTTATGGGAAAACAAGTACATCGAGGAAGAAGAGTCCAGGGAAAAAGAAGCCCAGAGCATGGCCTTCACGTGCAACCTCTTTGCAAGACATGTAAGATTCACGCGCACGACCCCTTGAAGGTACCTGGTCTATACGCACGCAACTCAAATGTCCATCTCATTGTTCGTACCCTTATATCGTGAGTTGATCATTTTGTCATTTTTTTAAATTTATTGTGCGTCAGTTCAGTTTATCACCAATTCTCCTTATCTCACGAGTCAGTGCCATCTCTGCATTCCAGTTACCACACAGTCACTGCCTAGTCAGCCCCCAGTCACCGTTTATTAGCCAGACTTCACAGGGATGGCGTGGGACATGTATCTCCATTTAATTTTTAAGATCGTTCATGTTTTGAGGACGAAACTTTTGGACTACAGAGGGAATGATACGAGATCAAAAATATCGTTTATTATAGTTTTTTTAGTCTAGTATTTTTAGGAGCTTAACGTTGTACTCTTTTTTCCACTGGGTTTTTAGTGAGGTAGTGTGCTTATATTTAGATTTAATTTAGAAATATTGTAATTTAGGAGTTTTAGTTCTGATTGGATTAGATTTGGTAAGTTCACATATGCCAGATTCGTTCAAAAATTCATCCAATATTTGATTTCATTTATTTGGATGAATATGTTCATCATTTGGATTTATTTTAGGTATTATAGTTAGATATGGTTTTAGCTTCTTAAAGCTAACATAAGTCTTTTCGGTTTCTAACATAAGTTGCTAAATCCCGTTCTGATTCTGCTAGGGGTTTGGCCGAGTTTCACCCTATAAATAAGGGAGGCCTTGGACGATTTTACTCACCATCTTTTATCAATCATAAATTCAGAATTTTTGAGTTATACATACTCATTTCTTGATAGCGTTTTCACTCTTTCTTAATCATGCGAGTTAATTAAGTACCAATACCCTTTATTTTTGAGTTAATCATGCGGGCTAGTTGGTGAGCAAATTTTGAGATTGAGAGCAATACTGAGGGCTAGTTGTGTTCAATTTTGTGCGGCCATATTAGGGTTTGCAGATCCCTTAATTCGGTCAAAGATTTAAATTTCACAATCCAGAGTCTTCGCAAGGAGATTGATGTCAGTTGGTATCAGAGTAAAGAAAAAGTTTCTGTGACCATCATATCGGTCGGCATAAAATGGTATCATAGGGTGACATCAGTTGATTTTCATATCTCTAATTTTATTATTGAACTGAAAAAAAATCAAAAATCTTACACCACCGCCAAACATCCTACCTCCTTCAGACAGCCTCACCGCTAATCATCTTCATCTCCGACGTGTTCTAGTTCTCCAACAGTGATCTCCTCTAAGACTTTGACTAGTCAGCATTGCACGGAGCTTCAGTCCGCTGGTTTTCTCGTTGCTGCTTCATTCTTCTCCGACCAATTCACGACCGCTGACCCGTTGACTAGCCGGATACTCATTGGTGTTCTCTTAGTAGTCTTCAGCTCTCCGACTGCATCAACTACAATCTTCACCAATCTATGGCAGCATCTGCGAAAACAAGTACATCGAGGAAGAAGAGTCCAGGGAAGAAGAAGCTTGAAGTGTGGCCTTCACGCGCGACCTCCCATCAAGATGCATGAGATTCATGTGCGTGACTCCTTGAGCACGCAGATCAAAGGTCCATCTCGTGGTTCGTACCCTCATATCATAAGCTGGTCAGTTCAGTTTATCGGCAGTTCTCCTTATCTCACGAGTCAGTGCCACCTCAGCATCTCAGTCATTGTCTAGTCAGCGCTAAGTCACCGTTTATTAGCCAGACTTTGCAGGGATGGCGTGAGACATGTTTCTCCATTTATTTTTGAAGATCGTTCACATTTCAAGGATGAAACTTTTCGACTACGGAGGGATTGATACAATCTCAAAAATATTGTTTATTATAAATTTTTAGTCTAGTATTTTTAGGAGTTTAACACTATGCTCTCTTTTCTACGGGATTTTTTAGTGAGGTAGTGTGCTCATATTTAGAGTTAATTTAGAAATATTGTAATTTAGGAGTTTTAGTTCTAATTGGACTAGATTTGGTAAGTTTAAATATGGAAAATTCATTCAAGAATTCATCCAATATTTGGATGAATATGGTAATCATTTAGATTTATTTTAGGTATTTTAGTTAGATATGGTTTTAGATTCTTAAAGCTTCCATATGTCTTCTTCAGTTTCTAACAGAAGTTACCAAATCTCGTTCTGTTTCTTATTAGGGTTTGATCGAGTTTCACTCTATAAATTGGGAAGGCCTTGGACGCTTTTATTCACCACCCTTTATTAATCATATATTCATAATTTTTGAGTTATACTTATTCCTTGCGAGCGTTTTCATTTTTACTTAATGTTATGGGTTAATTAAGTATCGATACCCTTTATTTGTGAGCTAATCCTGCGGGCTAGTCACTGACTATATTAGGGTTTGCAGATCCCTTTATTCGGTCAAAGATTTAAATTTTGCAATCCAGAGTTTTTGCAAGGAAATTCATATTATAAAGTTTATAAATTTACACAAAAAATACATCCATTTATTAAACTTATTTAAAAAAGAATCACACCCCAATCAAAACCCATAATAATTGCATAATAGTCCTTGTCTATAGTTTAGAATGCCTAAAACAACGCTTTGTGTTATTTTTATACAATTTGTAATAGTAAATGTAAACTATATTTTAATATTACTTAAATAAAACATACTTGAAATAGGCAAATTCTTGGAAAAGACGGTCTTTCCATAGTTTTATGGAAAGACGGGGTTTAATTAGAACAATAAAAGGTAAAAGTTCTTTGTTGCAATATTAAATTTTTATTATGCAACGTGTAGTAGTTATAAATTTTATAACTCGGTTCATGCAACCCAAAAATTTTATCTTCATTTCTTCTTATTTACATTTTAAACCTTGGTTTTTCTATAACTTATGGAAATACCGTCTTTCAAGAGACAGACTCTTTGAAATAATATCTATATTCTTAAAATATGTAAGAAGATATTTCTCTCATACTCACAGCCGATTAATCATTCGATTTAGAAAACTGTGAAATGGTCAGACCGACCCTGCCTAAATTGACCCGATAAGCCTAAAAATTTCTTTTAAAATGAGTTGGGTAAAATAATTGATCTGATACATAGGTAATGATTAGAGCCGTCAGTCTCTGACCCGAACCGAAAACTCGACACATACCGAAACGAACGATTCAACCCGAAAACCGACTTAACCTGATAAATTTCAACCCGAATTTAAGCCGACACACGACCGAACTCAATCTGAAACCTGATTATAACCCGAGAAATATAGACCTGACACGAACCTGGCACGATCAAATTCAGACCGAAACCCGATTCCGACCTGAGAGATATCAACCCGAACCCCGACATGATCAGACTCAATCCGGACCCAAACCCGACACGACTAGGCTCAACTCGATCTAAACCTGCACACGATTCAACCCGAACACTATTCAACCCGATAAATCAGCTATATAATCCTACATGTAATTAACTCAAAATACTTTTGGTTTTTGTAATTGAGCTAATTTTTAACGATTAAAAATTCATTCACCTCAATATACAACCGATATAAAGTAAAATTAATATTTTTTAAATAAATAAATAATTGGTAACCTGAAATATTTATATGCATAAACCCAAAAGTTAATGTCGTTATTGTATATTGAAACATGTTTCTTGAAAATCGTGAAATTTGTTTGTGCGAATTCCCCAGGGGGAGAGTACTGAAAAATTTATAAAAAGTTAATATTTCTGTAGGATTTAGTTGTCTCCCATTGTTAGTAGTTCTACTTCTAAGTTCTAAAAACACAGGTTAAAAATTCACGAGTCCTTCATGACTGTAATAATTTGTTCATATGGACAAGACCAAAAATTTAATAGG